>DXKC01000037.1:0-23494 GCA_031170775.1 Cymbopogon citratus
GCTAATTGTTGTCTCCTTGATGATATTTGTAACGAGTTTCGGTGGTATTTATAATAAGTTCAAGTGTTTTAGGCTAGATAAGTTTATATATATCTAAGTGCATTGAATATTATGGGAGTATCTAGTTATATATATGTCGATTTATATGGTCAGATTTGACAGATTTTAAAATATACATGGCCCCAGTGGCGGTTGAAGCACAAAATGTACATAATTCTGGCAGGTTGAAGTATAAATTATAAAACACAAAAAATATCAACAGATAAATAGCAAAAGTCAAATATTATTCAGATCGCACGACCCGATACACAAACGCCACAGTGTAATAAATTAATAAAGTAAGTAAAAAAAGCTCGCGGTTGTTAAGCCCGTCTGGGATCTATACAAATCTATATACAAAACAAAAAAGAGATTGTGTTTGTCGGTGCACCATCCTCGTCGGGCTGAGCTTAATAACCATGATTATTTATTCAAATCAAATCTATACACGTGTACGGTGAACCTCCCGCAACCGAGATCTTTTCTCTTTCTGCTGTCTACCTAGCTAGTACTCAAACACACATGCTTACCTTGTTATTCATTTATTTATTTTGAAACATATATACTATTGTGGCACTAAGCATGTTTAAATAATTGTTACACGTCTTTTAGCTTAGAAACCTCAGTTTACATGTGCCCATTTGCTAAAAAGTTATCACTTATGCTTTAAAATATATATGAGATAGGTGCTATTATTTTTTGTTCCATATTATAAGACGTTTTAGCTTTTCTTGATGCCATAAAAATTTCTACTTTTATAGATATATAAACATAATAATATTTTATCCGTGTACATAGTAAAACTATATATCAAGAAATATTTTTTTATCTTGGGATAGGAGAGTACATATTATTAAGCTACATACGCGTTGTTTTCTTTTCCATTTTTAAGGATGATCGGACAGAGTTGAGACGAGGACAATTATAAGGAAAAAAGTACAGGTACACTTTATCAAAAAAAAGTCTATTTTTCGTCCCTCAGCTTTTGTGAAAGTCTATTTTTTCTCTCTATGAACCGCAAAACTAGACATGCTACTTTCTCTCAAAAATGTTAAACCGTGCATTTTACCTCCCAGAAGTGGTTTTAAAGGCGGTTTTGTTTTTTTAAATTTATTTTGGTTGAAAAACATAGTAAATCAAAGAAAAATCATAAAATAAAAAAATCCAGTTTTGTTGGACTCCATATGAGTATCAACGGTTGAGGGAGGTGGTTTACCCAGTTTTGCGGTTCAAAGAAGAAAAACAAAATATTATTTCACAAAAGGTTTTTTTTATAATAATCATATCTGTATTCATTGGATAAGGAAAACGTATGCAGACACGTACGCATACAGATACAGTTTTGGAGGATACATGGACAACTGTCCCTGCCAACTTACACAAAGGCCCCTGAAAAAGTTAAAATTACATTGGGATCCCCGGCCCCTGTGTTTCCCGAACACGCCAGAAACCACCCTTCGCTCGCCGCCGTCAAGCCGTCACTCGCCGCCGTCGGTGAAGAAGACTCCATGACCTTCCCAGATCTGAAGGCGCCCCGTCGCCCAAAGGCTTTGGAAAAGAGCCGCAATAGACACTCATTCCCAAGAATGAGATGAACTGTTGATGAACACACATCGGCCGGGGGCACGCCCCGAGCACCTTCGACCTTGGATCCGCGCACGCCGACGACGATGACCGCCGCCACGGAAAGCTCGAGCCGGAACCAACCACCAAACAGCCGCAAGCCCCACAGCTTCCACCGCAACCTACAAGCAAAAGAGCAGACGGCCGGCAACCATACCTCCACCATGAAGCAGAGATGTGCCGGCGGACTCTAGAAACGGGGCTCAGCATCAGAAGCCCCCTCTCCACGAGCTCTTTGACGGCATTGGAGTGGAACACCGTCAAGGCAGGGACGAGCTTGGAGAGATTCATTCCACAACGCCATCGCCGCCACCGCCTCGCCGACGACGCCCAGGAAGACAAGTCGCGAAGGGCAGCCGCCCCCCGGCAGACCTTAGCTCCGCCGCCAACTGACACGGGCGATGAGTAAAACCTAGACCTAGGACACCTAAAACACGGGCGGCGATTGCACCTGAGAGGAAGAAGGCCGGCGAAATCGCCGCCGGAACACGGCGTCGCCTCCCTCTCGCCCTTTTTTCCTGTAGCAGGGGAAAGGGGAAGAAGGAACTATTTCACAAAAGTTGGAAAAGGGTAAGTGGACCTTTTTCCAATTATAACTAGGTGGATTCCCCAAGCGTTGCTGCGGGTATGCAGTAGAATTTTATTTAATTGCATAGAGAAAGCATTAGTAGGCTTGAGGGAGCAAAAATAAAATTTAATTATTAGGCAGCCCAAACATCTTGGCTACAATTAAAATTTTGAAACTATAACTGTTCAAATCATTCACATCATGTAAAGCCATCTTGTATATCCAAGTCAAAAAACAAAGGAACACCTTTTAATCAAGTGAAAAAACAAAGGAACACTTTTTAATCCATACGACATAATCCTTATATGAGAATGAGGAACATGTACTTCCGTTGTTAGGCTTGATAACAAATTTTAGTGACTCCTCTAACTGCAGAAATGAGACTTGAAGCATTAGTATAGTCACTATCGACAGTAATACTGAGGAAGCATATTATGGCATTACAATTCATGGAGGATAACAAAGCAGTAGATAGATAAAAAAAGGCATTTAGTGACCCTTTATATGCACACGCAACAGCGGAGGATGAAACAGATAGTACAGAAGATGTGATGCAAAAGAAATAAGTTCATTAATTAAGCAATAAAAAAATGAAAAGAACTACTCCAATCAAGAGACCTGTCGCTTTTCTGATCTTGCTTGGCGCTCTGCTGTAGGCTAACGATGGTGTGTGCTCCATCGGTTGCTCTCTGCTGGTGGGCACGGCGGGAGGCTGGAGTGGCATGGATCGTGCCTCCATTGCTCCATGCCTCCATTAGTGTGTAGCAGGCTAGCAGTGTCTCAGGCTCGCTTTATCTGTTTTTCTTCGAACGACAGTTCAAGTAATAGGCTGTTGTGTCATGGTCTCATGGAGTTGTGTTTCATCATCAGGCCATCAGGGTCATCGATATATATGGATGGCAGGATAGCGAGATCGTAGAGCACGATGATGACCCTTCGGATATCCACAAGCACACATGGAATTGAATGCCTTCTCGGTGGATACTGTATATGAATTCATCAGCGCCGATGCTTCTTCGTCTCATCAGTTTGCCTTGAGTGCTTTGATCCTTGATTCTTGGGCTGCTTAGGAGTTAGGACTTGTGTTGGTGGGACCCATAGGATGATGTGGCGCAAGGAGATGCTAGGGAATTAGGCTAGTGGGGTTTATCTTTATAAGATATGATATATAGATGTAGATATAGATAATAGATACATACACTACACTTGATATGGGCCTATGGATGATTGATGGGCTTATGGCTTGGTGGGTTGGGCTAGGCCCAGATGCACCCAATGAAGCTGCATCCTCAACCTTCCACCAGCACAGCTTCCCCTCCTCCACTGTCCAGTGTCCGACCTGCTGTGGTCGTGCTGCCACTGCAATTGACAGGCTGTCGCCCCGAGGCCGAATGCCGACGACGCCCACCACCACCACCACAGCCCACCGCAGGAAGGACGAGGAAGAGGACGAGGAGACCTAGCTAGGCTAGTCACCTGACCTGACCTAGGGCTAGGGTTTCCCTTCCCTCCCCGAGTCTCCCTCTCCCGGGCCTGGAGGTGGAGGGAGCCCGTCCGTCTCCGAGAGCCGAGATCGCTGCCACATGCCGCTCCGGCAGGGAGCCAAGCGTGTCGCCAGTGCGCGACACTATGCCCCCGCCGCGCCAACGCCCGCGCCTGCGCCCGTGCCCGCGGGGGCTCCCGTCCCGCCTCACCGCCCGCCGCGATCCGTCTCCGCCGCCGGCTCCATATCCACCGCCTCCGCCCGCAAGCCGCCAGAGCCGCTTCGGAGGGCCGTCGCCGACTGCCTCTCGCCGCCCGCCCCGCACACCCATGGCCCAGCTGCCGCCGCTGCTTCTGCCGCCACCGAGGCTTCGCGGACGCTCCGGGTACCATTATTTCTCGTATCCTCTCTCATTTTCCTCCTCTTTCTCGTCTCATCAATAGTTCCTGTTTCTTATATTATTATTACCTGCACACAAGTGCCAAACCATTTCATTTCATGCTATATCTATCTGTTATACTAACCATGTATGTATGTATGTATGTATGTTGTCATTGCTTTCTCCACACAAAAGAATTTCACCTGCACCTGTCCCCTCTGTTAGCCTGTTGCACATAGATTGCACTTGAATTTCAATGCCAACGTTAATTGCTCTATGCAAAATATTCTAAAACATGCATGGATTCATTTCTCTCCAAACACTTAGGAGTACGTGGTGAAGCAGTAACACATCAGCGCTTTGTCGATATGCTATTCACCCTTGTGAACCCCCAGAGTCGGGCGGAAAAAGTGGAGAGCTCCCCGTCACATATACTAAACGACTCAATTTTTGTATCTATGCTTAGTAGTATTGTTAAAAAAAGATGCAAAACTTACTTAAAATTCATGACTTAAAACTCTTTTTTTATCAATGGTCTCACAGCACAACTTTTCGTGACATTATGATTGAAATACATTCTGTTATTCATCGGTTAATAATCAACGAATGATTGCATACCATGTAGGACACAAGTTGGCGTGGCGTAGCGTAGCGTAGACCACACGCCCTGTTGAGTCTTTTGAAACTGTAGCAAATCCTCTTGTCTAGGCGTTGCTACTTTGCTTCCTTACATTCTTGGCATACCTGTCATCTCATAGCTGCTCAGCACGCCTAGCTTCCCTGCTTTCCGTATTACTGCTCTGGATGATGTCAATGTTGGTTGCAAAGGAAGTTATCTAATGTGGAAGCATTCTCTTAATTTTTCTTACCATCTCAAGTGCTTCCTTAATATTCATCCTATTTCTCAATGGATGTTATTATATGCTGGCAGGATTATATAGCAAACCCTTCAACCATGGATATGGCTTATAATGTCCTCATTGACCATGCACTTGCAGAAAGTGATCGTAGGTATGCTTTCAGGTTTTGATATCTTTGTGTTTATCGTTCTTCTGATTGCTGTTCTTTTCTTTGCAAGACAATAGGGGAAACATGAACTTTGATTTGTTGATAAATCTATTGTTTCTCAATAACATATATTAACTTAAGATGTAGTTTTTTAATGAAAAAAAACTCAGCAATATTCTTTGTTGTACTCGGGTTCATTTCGAGATCATTGACTTTACCCGTTTTCCTGTTTTGGACAATATTTTGAACCAGCCCAGCAGTTGTCCCCAGATGTGTGTCATTGTTAAAGAGATATCTTATCCGGTAAGTGGATTGCTTCTCGTCTTTTATTTCAGTTGGTGAAGCTTGTTTGCACTAAAACAATCGAGGACTTTGTCTTCAGGTATATTCCAAGGGTGCAAACTCTGCGACAGATCGATCTGTTTTGTGCAAATACGATTGCAAAATGTGAACCGATGGCAAATAACAGAGCAGCATCTTTTGCCCAGAATTATGTATCAGCAGCAGCTGCAACAAATTCTTCACCACTTGCCCCACCAATATCCAACTTTGCTTCAGCATCTCTTGTGAAGTCTTTAAACTATGTTCGCTCATTGGTTGCAAGGCATACTCCAAAGTTGTCATTCCAATCAATTGCGTCAAAGCAGTCACTTCCTTCACTTTCATCATTTTTGAATAGGTCCTTAGTTTCTCAACTAACTCCAGAAGTTATTAGCAACAGAGAGCATCTTGAATCGAAGGAATGCCATAGTTCACCTGATTTGATATCATCAGCAAGTGAAAAAGTTGATGTGGGTGAACCTGTAGATGATAGCAAATATATATCCTTTGACATTTTAAGTTGGCGATGGCATGTGTATGGCGAGCGTCAGGCATCCTTGTCTGTCAAAGAAAGGTAGATCTCTTGTCCTTCTAGTTTTTCCCCCATTCGTTTTTGTTTTTGCAAACACTATTTATGTTTCTCTCTTTTTTTTGGTTTATCAGCAGCAGTGATTTTGTGGGTCTTCAAGATTTTCATATACATGGTTTTCTTGAAGTTGGTGCTGCCGCTCTTCTAGTTGGGGATATGGATGCGAAAATTAACGATCAACAATGGAAATATTCTGTTATCCAGGAATTTCCAGATATTGATTTGCTGCAACCTTCATCTTCTGCCCCAAGTACTTTTGCGTCATCACAAAGTCATTTAAAAGCAATAACTGCTTCAAAACGGATGAGATCAGCCCCAAATCAAGTCTGGTATTGCCAGTTATTCATTTATTTATTTGTATTGTTGCTGCGATTAATAGTGCATCTATCCTTTATGCTTCATTTTAGCATTTCTGGGGAGTTTGTTCTAAGCATAACTTTTTCTCTCCATAGTAATCTTTTTTCCTCTGGCAAATTTTGTTCTTACTAGTATCCTGGATCTTTCTAGTTGTGATCTTTAATCATGTAACTTAATCAGAACAGTTATGTGCATCTGCTCTGCTGGCATATCCTTAAGTGTTTTATGCGAATGTTATGTTAAACTAAAGGCTATCGATACTTGCTACCTGTACAAAACTAGTTCTCTAGCATAAACTTTGTAACTGCACACATAATTTGTTTAAATTGGCAATGATCCAAATAAACTTATTTTGGAATGGTCTAACCTTCTTTTTTTAGGATGAACATACCAATAAACACATTCCAGCCTCGAGCACGCCCTCTTTTTCAGTATAGATACTACAGGTATGTTGTCGTTTTGATTAATTGATTTATTTACTTGTATGGTATCACACCCCCTTGTATTTATATATATACTTGATGTAGTAAAGGAAAATAATAGTTCACAAAGACACTTTGCATACTTGTCTTGCTCATCATGTTACCTTCTTTTACTAGTGAGCAGCAACCCTTAAGATTGAATCCTGCTGAAATTTCTGAGGTCATAGCTGAAGTTTGTTCAGAAGCAACTTCAAATGCAAATCAGTCGATTGCTCCATCAAGATTGAGCACCCAGAGTCGGCAACCTTCAGCAGATGTGGCATTCAGTGTCCTTATCAAACTTGTCATCGACATGTATTATTCTATGCCCCGTTTCTTTCTTGTTATTTATTATGTTCAACATTAAATTTTGCAAATGCTCTAGATAATTTTGAGTTTTTTGACAACATGGCATTGTGGTTACATATTCTCCTTTTTTTTAAAAAAAATGGTCAAAGATAGAAATGTTTGACTTAGGACATAAGACATGTAAAAGAAACCGGATGGAGCAGTTCCTTTTCTCAACAAAAGCTGCATTATTTTTCTTTGTAAAGATCTCAATACTTTTTTTTTTCCTGATCTGCAATATTTTCTCACATGAATGTATCTTGTGTCTTCCTCGTATGATTTTGGATGCTGTTTTATGTGCACATTGTAAGGACATACATTTTTATATTTTATATTTATTAAATTAGTGATTCAAACCAGTTAGTCACATAGTACAAGTGTGCATTTACCAAAAAATAACAGTGATATTGGAAGACATAACTCTTCTCTATACTTTAAAGGAAAATCAGTGGACTTTATGATTGAATGTATGACTTTTGCGAAGTGCTTAGCTATGTTTTCCCCTAGTCCAGCTTTCATAGGAAGAAAATCCATTTTACTATTTTAGTTAGTTTCGAGGAGCAAACCAAGCTGGAGTTTTGTATGGGGAGTGAAGTAGACAGTGAAAATAAAGTTCTTTTTCCATCTGTGATGATATCCACTTCCGAGGAACTAAAGCCTGAAATACCTGTTTGTATGTTTTTTACAAGAAACTCGGCATAATTTTTAGCAGCAAAACATTGTCATCTACTCATCTCTGAGCAACAGAAGATATACTATACTGATCTATCTCAGTAATCATGAACACACTGTCAAACTCAAAGGAGTCAAGACAGCTGCTCCCTGTCTATACCTTATTATGTAATTATTTAAGGTGTTTTCATTTTTATTTTATTTCAGGTATATGATGGACTCTGAGACTGCTGCTCCTCTAACACTTTATATGCTTGAGGTGCGATGCATTTCATAATGGTTTCCTTAAAATTAAATTTCAATTATTTTTCTCACATAATTAACATTTTAGGGTATGCTGAGCTCTCAAAAGTCATCTGCCAGAACGAAGGCTCTTGATTTGATCCTAAATCTGGGGGTGCATGCACACCTGCTGGAACCTATGGTCGTTGGAGATGCACCACTTATAGATAAAGGTGAATCTGTGAACCATTCTTATCTGAGCAATGAATATGGATCAAGTATAAATGAACCGAGGGAAGCAGAACCTGAAGAAGAGCAGAAGATCAGTCCTGCTATTGATCAGTTTGAGTCATGGCTTCTTAAAATACTTTTTGAGGTTCTCCTTCTCCTGGTACAGGTATTTATTTTAGAAAATCGATTCTGAGCATGCTTTCGGTTTGCTATTTTTGTATTCTCTTAATCTCGAGGAAGTGTGTAAGCAAATTAACTATTTTCTTTGTTCTTGCTCTCGGAGAGATATCTTTCTCTTTTAGTGTCATATATTTATATGTATGAATTTATTATTTTTCGTGAGGATATGTGTTTATGCTCCAATTCATCCATGTTTTTTTTAAATTAATTAATTAATTTTAGCGCTAAAACATGAATGAGGCTTTATTAATCAATGTTATGCAACTATATTTTTGTATGGTGGTAATCTGATATGTGTGATTCTTTCATTAATGACTTGCATAGATGGAAGAACGACAAGAGATTGTGTGGGCCTCAGCTTTGAGTTGTCTATTTTACTTTGTCTGTGATGGAGGAAAAATTATCAGGAGTAGACTGGGAGGTCTGGACATAAGGGTATGTTTAAAATTCTGTTTTGCAGCATTGCTCAGTGCTGATTTTCACACACATCTTTATTATGTAAAAGGGAAAAATGTTGGAGATTGTTTTATTTAATCATGTACCTGCAAACATACCTAATTTATATTCATTCAAAGCTAGGCATGATATCATTTGAATATGCATTATATATTTTTTTGTTTATTGTGGTCACAGTCAAATCCATTAGCAAACCATAAAGGCCAACTATCTCGCTCAACATATTGAGATTTGCCTATTTGTCTCATGTATGTAGTGAGGTTAGAAAGTTCAGAAGTTTTTTAGAATTATTGTGATCCTATTCCAATCGATTTCAATGTACTTGACACATGGGTTGGCCTTTCTTCAGAAGTTTGGCTAAAATGTGGAGTATATACTGTTTACTAGTTTGTATGAATGTTTTTATTGCTGAAAATATTCTTCAAGTCACCTCTTTCTTTTTGTAATCCTGAACAGGTGGTCAAGACTCTTCTTGAGATTAGTGTGGAGCACTCTTGGGCAAAAGTAGTGCATAGCAAGCTCATTTGCATGTTAACAAATATGCTGTACCAAGTATCAGATTTAACTCAGAATGGTGTTCGTGACACACATTTTGTTCCTGAGCGGATTGATCTTCTTGGTGGAATTGACTACATTTGTCTTGAGGTTTGTTCTTGTTCTTATGTAGACATCAGGCCTTTCTATGTGTTGAGGAGTTTTTTTAGTACTCCTGTCCTGTTTTAACAAGTCAAAGCTTGAACACAGGAAAATGTATCATATTTACTGTTGACTAAGAAACTTGTAAGTTCTGTGCAGAATATGAATATCATATCCCCATTCAGTGCTATTGAATTCCTTCCTGATTAGGATTGGATGTCATATATGATAAGATCAATAGATCATAAATTATTTATTAGAGAACTTTGCACTTGATTTGTGTTCCACCTTGGGCTACCTTTTTTTAATCATTGATATGAAAATTTGTGGAATAGGAATTCACTTTTGGTTGCCACAAGCCAACATAAAATTGTATGGACAGCCAAGATTAGTCATTTTTGCATTTGTCCTTCTGGAGTCTGGACTGAACTTTGGCAAGTTCCTTTTCAAATTTCCATCTGTTATGAGATAACAGATTTCCCTTGATAGTTGATACCCAGCTGTCAATTCCATTTTGAACCTCCATTTTTATGGCATAACAGATTGCCCCTATCATAGTGGTTTGACAATTCTGACTTTACTGGAGGTTTCTTGGTTAAGATTCTTTTCATTTTCATCTTTTATATGTAGTTAATGAAAATGGCTTTTTTTTATTATCAACTTTACAGTATTCACGAGCCAACTCCAGGGAAGAGAAGCGGGATTTATTTTTTGTCATTTTTGACTACGTAGTGCATCAAATAAATGAAGCATGCTTGGCTGGTGGTATTTCGACCTATACTTATGATGATGCCCAGCCCCTTGCTTCCCTTCTTGCATTTGCTGATGCTCCTGAGGCCTTTTACATATCTGTGAAGCACGGTGTTGAAGGTGTTGGAGACATGCTAAGAAAGGCTATATCAGCAGCATTATCACAGTCTGCTCAATACGACCAATTGAATGTGGTACTGTCTACTGTGTGTTTCAATTACATGCTATATGTTAGTAGATTAAGATATGGATGAGTGTTTCTTTTGGCTATTTTCCTCCAATTTATGTCTCTTTGTTTACATGAAACTGAGTAAACAATCTAGCTCTGTATATATATCATAGATTCATAGAACTGCAACTGCAAGTATATATCATTATATCTCAGTACCGGAGTGAATAAGCTGTATGCACAACCATGACAACTTCAATAGCCATTTGAGGTTGAAGATCCCCTCTGTTTTCACAACTACCTTGTAGATCAAAGACTCATAGCATGCTGTATGCACCACATGTTTACAGTGAAATATATGTCTAGGTATTTTTTTTATAGTAGGGACTATTAGTGTTCAAAAAGGCGCTACTAGGTGCTCGCCTATGCCCGCTTATGCGCTAGGCAGAGGGGTGCCACCTCGCGTCCTCGCCCAAGGGTGTAGGCGGAGGATAGGCATGGCCAGCAGGAGGACGGGCCGCTGGTGCAGCCAGGAGGCGGCAGACGACGAGTGGAGGTTGGGCCACGGCTGAGAGGAAGGCGGGCTGCGGGCGCAGCTCTGAGGGGCGGGCGTGTTCGGTGGCAGTAGGTGCAGACTGAGAAAGAGAGATGCAGAAGAGGGAGAGGAACCGGCGGCGGCTGCGGACTGAGGGAGATGCGGCCATGCGGCTGGGTGGGAGGAGGCGAAGGGATGATTGTGCAGCTGGGTGAGAATGAGAGGAGGGTGTTTTTTTTTCGAGGATGAGAGTGAGAGGAGGTGAAGGCTGAAGGGTTAAAGTGTAGGTGGATAAGGTGGGGTGGGTTTTTTGGTGGGCCTTTCTTCCAAGTTTATATCCACAAGTCTCCTTTTCCTTCTTTTACTTAAGGTAATTTAAGGCAATGTATGTATGTGTACAAATATATTAAAACGCCTATAAAAACTTCTCGAAACACCTAGGCTCACTTGGGCTCCTGGTGGTGGGTCACCGCCTAGCACCTTTTGGAACATTGGGGACTATGTAGTTTGTGGATGACCTGAAAGCTGCACAAATTTTGTTTGGAGTAACATTTGTTTTTCCACTTCTGATCAATATTTCTGTGTATGTAGCTTCTGGACAAGGTTATGAGGAAACTTGATGGAACTGCCAGCACATTTTCCAGGATTGACAATGAGTTTTCTTATATGATCCAAGTAACGAAATCATGCAAGTGTTTTAGCAGCATTAGAGATGGATGTGATGATGCTGATGTCGCGCTTAGAGCCAGGCTTTGCTGGGCAACTTTGCACTCACTTCTTCACTCACAGATTTCATCATATAGGCACCATGGATATATTTGGTTAGTTGAATTGCTCCTTTCAGAAATCAGTGAAGAAACAGATGGTTCTGTATGGTCTAAAATCCAAAAGCTTCAAGAGGAAATTGAAGTTGCTGGTAGCCAAGACCTATCATGTTCAGAAGTCTCTTTGCCTGTTTGTATGCTTTGTGGGCTTCTAAAGTCAAAACACAATTTCATTAGGTGGGGATTCCTATATGTGCTGGACAAATTTCTTATGCGTTGCAAATTATTATTGGATGACAGTGATATGCAAGACCACACAACTGCTGACCGTAGCAAAAATTGTCTTGATAAAGCTTTTGCGGTTATAGATATTATGAATAGTTCTTTGTTACTTGTAGTTCAAAACAATGAGACGGACCATATCAACATCTTAAAGGTAATTTCCTTATTGTCTTTTAATTTCGGTGCACACATCTGGCATACTTACAAGTCAGCATCATTTACATATGGTATCAGTTGCCTTACAAGTTAAAGTTGACTTAAGTTTTCAAGAAATAAATGTGGCATCGGCTACCTAAAATGGAAGTACTATCATATTCTTTCATGGGTATTCACTTGTTTGAATTTGGAGTTGTTCAAGGTATGGGTTGGGCTCATAGTTAGTAGTCTCTGGCTTTCTGGTTCAGACTGGTTCTTGTTACTGCTTTGTGACATGGCCCTGCGCCCTCTCACACACACTTCTTTCTTAAGTGTTAAATCCATATTTGTTCATGGTTTGGCCCTCAGACAAGCGCAAAGGACCGAGTTTCTGATAAACTTAAATGAATTAGGCTTTTCAAGTTTCAATGTTCTTAATCTCTGAATTCAAAAGTAACTAATACTGTACACAATATTACTTACTTTTATTGATTAAAACATATAAAAGATTGTTTGGAATCCATTGAACTTAAAATCAGTTTACTACTCTGGATCTCGTACATAATGAGGTGCTGAAATTTACACTGACATCCTAAAGTTGATTAATTGTGATTTACACCTTCCTCTTTCAGATGTGTGACATGCTGTTCTCTCAACTATGCCTGAGAATTCCATCCACAAATGTGATGCATGTTAGGGGCCTTCAGTCCCTTGGTCAACTTTTTGGTTATACATCCAAGAACATCGATAGCCATCTGGAAACCCTTGCGTCTCACCAAAGTGTTGGAAACAAGAATCTTTGCCGGAGTGAGACATTGCAAGATATTGGCATGGATCAATCTGGTCAATCCACTGCTTTCTGTGAAGCATCAATGGCAGCACTACTACTGAGAGGGCTTGCGATAGCTCCCATGCAGCTTGTAGCCCGTGTACCAACTTCTTTGTTTTTCTGGCCATTGATACAGCTTGAAGGGGCAGCCAGTGATGACATTGCATTGGGTATTGCTGTTGGCAGCACAGGAAGAGGCAACCTCCCTGGTGCTACATCAGATATCCGAGCAGCACTTCTTTTACTTTTGATCGGTAAATGCACAGCTGATCAGGAGGCACTGAAGGAGGTAGAAGGCAATGAGTTCTTCAGGTATTCTCCTTTTATACTCCATTATCTTGGTAGGTTAAGTTGTAATGTTTATCTAATGCTTGATATTCATCCATTCAACCAACAGGGGTCTTCTGGATGACACAGATTCAAGGGTAGCATACTATTCTGCTGCTTTTCTTTTGAAGGTATGATTGAGGCAATTGCTGATTCATTGTTGATAGTTCTACTCCACTTTGCCTTGACACAATCTGTGTTAACAGAGAATGATGACAGAGGAACCAGAGATATACCAACGAATGCTTCAAAGCCTCATCTCAAAAGCTCAACAGGTTAAGGTTTTCTCCCCTATCTGGCTATCTTGTATTATTATTATGCATCTTATACCTAGAATAGCTCCTACTGACATGTTGAAGCACTTCAAACCTCTTAGTAAATTTAATTCCATGTGCATCCTATCACCACATTAAGTTGGTGCTGACTTGTTTGTGTTATTGCCAGTGTAACAATGAGAAACTTCTTGAGAACCCATACCTTCAAATGCGTGGGATATTGCAGTTATCAAATGACCTAGGAGTCCAATGATAAGATCATGATGACATTTCAATGGATAAAGCTTTAAGCTAGAATCACTACTTTAGGCTGTATTTATTGCAGAAGAACTTGAAGGTGTTCCTCTGCTCCCAACTAAGAAAAAGGTTTGTCCTTCTGAACTAATTCATTGTTACTATCATCATTATAATTATGTGAATTTGCTTGTTAGTATTAAGTATTATTACTTGACATATTGCGCTCTATCATTTTTAGAGGAGACGGTATGAAAGGATCCTACTTTGAATCATATATTAAATAAATAAAGTAATGTTTTTATATGAACTCTGGGCATTTTGTGCATCCTGAACAAACTTATTCGCTGCTCTGCTTGAAGACTTCTTTTTTCTATGCATCTGTGTTGATGGACTGGCCCCTTTGAATATCCTGCCACTTCTTATGATCAAGATTATCTTGTTTATTATGATCAAAATACTTGGCTGCCAGAATAACATTCTCCAGGGCCCCTATCTGTACTTATGAGGTTACTTATATTTCTTGTTTGTAATTTTGCAGATGCTATGTGAATCATGTAAATTATTGCTTTGGCCAGATGCATATACAGGCCTCTGAATTTCTTCATTCTTTGTTAGACTAATCACTGTTCAGGGGAGTCAGTGTAATTAACAGGATATTGATCATATCCTGTGTTATGGAAACAGTGCATTGTGGTTTACAAACCTGGATGGATTGACAAAGGTTTAAGACAAGATGGCGTAGATGTGACTCCCGACAATTTTGTATTGCTGAACCAGAGATCTGAGGCAGGCACCTTTTTTTTTTTTCTGTGAGGCATGCTCGGTTCAATAAAATAGGTAGTCCCGTGTATGTTTGCTCTCCTTTCCCTTTGCGTATATGGTAACTGACCAGATGCGTGTAGATTTGTACTGCAGAGTAACAATGTAAATGTGTAGGTTCTAATATATTGGTTTGGCGATGTGATCCTTCTGTACTAGCTTAGCTTCCATGTTGGTTGTTTAATTAATTGGTTTATCTTTAGATAAAAGGTTGTTTACTTGGTTAATTGTAACAAGCAGCACTGCTGATAGACTATTGGTATTGGTTTTGACTATGCATATGGCATTGAGAATTGATCGTGTAATGGCGGTTGTGGTTTTGATGCGATTTCAAGGTCAGCAATGGGGATGATTTTGATAGGCTAAATAAATTGGTGAGCGTGTTACTCTGGAGCTGTCTTTGGTTTATGAAGCCGGAAACGAAGAATCAATGGCTCTAGTTTGATGATAGCATGATGTTGGTCTTTGGAAGTCAATGCCCCTATTTTACACTGTAGTTGTCAAACCTCTATATCTTTGATTTGACTAGGTTTCTAGACAAATATTATATTAATATTTATATGTTCAAATAAATGCTCTATCAAAATATATATTTTAACCTCGACTAATATTTATATGTTAAAATAAATGTTTAATCAAAATATATTTTATGGAGACCAAAATGAAATTAACTCGAAGTTGTAGATGTTAGTGTATTTACTATAAACTTGATTAAAAATAGAAAAAGAAATACTTAGGCCAAAATTATAGTGAACTTATATAATTTAAAACGTGAAAAAATACAAGACTAATAGACTGAGAAAAACATATGGTATCGTTGGGCCCCAACGGTACGTAAATCTTGTAAAGAAAAAAAAACTCTATTTAGAATTACACGGGCCTCAACTTTGCCTCTGTGTAGCTTTAGGCCCATAATCTGACGTGACATTTCCAAAGTGGCATACGACACCAATGTGTTTCTCACATACACCTGGGCGGATGTAAATTTTGCAAATCCCCTTGGCGTGCTCGCTCTTCTCCCCTCCACCAATCCTTGAGACCGTCATCTGGGCGAGGAGCGGAGGAAGGAGCATGGCAACAATGAATGTTCCCTGAAGAGGATCGGACGCCCAAGCTCCTGGTGGAATTTCGTAGGGTCGAGACGACGGACTAGAGGGATGAATGGTCCTTATAAAAAATAACTATTAGGGCATTGTTACTTAGTTGTGAGCAATTCCAACGGTTTTGTATTTTTTGTTTGGCAAAACATAGAGTTTGCCAACTTTCAAATCAATATGGAGTTTGCATTTTTTGTTTGGCAAAACCGGTTTTGCAAATGGGCTTTGCATTCTTGTTTTGCAACAAAAGTCTACAAATCTCCTATCCAGCGGTTTGGCAAATAGGCTTTGCATTTTTGTTAACTTGGCAAAATCCTAGGATAGATTGGCATATATGCAAACTCACGATGGGCTTGGTATTTCCGTCTCGCGTGCTACTTCCACGCGTGCTCTTCCCTCCCGCGCCGCCGGGTTTCCTTTTTTGGATTTTGGCAAGTCAATTTTGCCAAACCGTTGGAGATAAACTTTTTTTCTCCCCCTCATATTAATTTGAGAGTTGGCAAACTCTATATTTTGCCAAATAAAAAATACAAAACCGTTGGAGTAGCTCTAAGAGCATCTCCAGCAGTTCCTTAAAATTTGGTTGGCAAATTTTGTGTTTTGCCAAGTTGAAAACCAATTTGGGGAGTTAAAAAAGAGGCTTTCTCCAGCAGTTTGACATTTTGGGCTTGTTAAATTTTAAAAAGGAGGGAGAACCGCGCGTTGTTTCTCTACACCGACGCTTTGTTTCTCCGCCGTGATCTTCTTCCTTCAAATGTTTAGAACAATACTCCCACCATCCTAATATACTTGACGTTTAAGCGTCCAAAAAAAAGTTTCAAAATTGTTGACGTTTTAGCTCTGGCAGCCTAGATGGAGTAGTAGGCGAGTACATCACCTGTCCATCCATCGGTATGCTGCCGGCTACAACATTGAATAAAAAAATAAAAAGAACAGGCGATGAGAACTGGGAAGATGAAAAGTAATCGAGCCTTATCCTCTCACGTGTGGTCACGCACCCAAACCAGCGCCGCCGCTACCTCTTTCTCCCTCCTGGTTGCCAGTTCGCGAGTCCCGTCGCCGGCGCTGGCTCCAGACGACCCCACCTTTGCCTTCGACCTCCAGCGAGGAACCCATCGCCGGTGCTTCCCCGAGCTTGCGAGGAGCCCGACTCCGAGCGGACGACGGCCACAGACGGGCGCAGACGGCGATCTGCTCGAGCTCGACGACGCGCTCTGGCTGGCCAACCCAGTTCGCGGTACGACTCAGCCTCCTCGCCAAGCTCCCAGAGGATGAGGTGCCAGGAAAGAAGAGACGCGCCGCCTTGACCCCGCGTCCCCGCCCCGGCACCAGTGCTACTCCGGCCTGGCCCCGCCATGGCGGTGCTCAGCCGACGCCAGGAGCATTGCGCTGCTCTTGCCCCGCCCCGGTGCTACTCCGACTCTGCGCCAGCCCCAACGGCATGAGGGCCCGACGCCGGCGGTGAGCCGCGCCCCGGACATGGCGCTGCTCCGGCCCCTTCCCGCCCCGGCGCTGCAGGTGGAGGTCGCGCGAGGGAGTGGCCACGCGCTCGATCTCGGCATGCCAGGAACATCGATCAGCTGTCAGGGAGGGAGATTAGCGCGTGGGAGGGCGCCAGGACCGCGATGCCAAGTTGCAGGCCGCGTGCAAATATGCGCGTCGGGAGCCCCTAGTTGCAAGCGAGAAAAAAATGCCAAACGTCTTTGTCTGGAGGACAAAATTTAATATTTTAGCAAAAATTCATAGATGCCAAGTACATTTGCCAAACTGCAGGAGATGAGTACCATTAGATTGTAACTGGTGCTGGGCTCTCCATTTTTTTTCAAACGAAGGTTCCCCTGCTTTATATTTTAAAAGCAAAACTTGGCTCTGTCCACTCCTAGGCACGCCGCATGTGGTCCCCGATAACTTATCAAAGAAAAATAGGGTAATCTAAGCCCTTTTCAAAACAATTTTTTTAAAATTAAATTAACAAAAATAACGAGCGGCCTAAAATTAGGGGCTCGACTAGCACGGAAAATGAAGCTTAATAATTGTTTATTGTTACAGAATATCTTATATCTTATTAATATTATATAATAATATAACATGTCATCAACCAAGCTAGGAAAATGGATAGAGTGGAACGGATAAGAGGTGGGTGTGGGTCATGAATATAATCATGAGGTGAGGTGGGTGAGAAACCCGGCGGCCGTTGCGATGGCTCCCCCGGTGATGGCGTTCTTCACCACGTTCTGCCGCTGGTGGTTGTTCACGGCAGAGACCAAGGCTCCCGTCACGGCGCCTCCAACCATTGCGTTCTTCTGTAATACATATAACAACAATGGAATTTAGTATATATATTCTTTCATTTGTGAGCCTCTCTCCGATCCATCCTCAATTAATGGCAAATAAATATAAATACCCACCCAGTCCCTGTGACCACGGATCTTGTCGATTCCGTACTCCACGCCGACGTATACACCAGCAACAGTACCTGAACATGTACATTTATATATATATACATGTGTACGTGTGTTAATTTGCGTTACATCATTGCATTACATTGCATGTACGTGTGTGTACTAAAATGATGATATGATGTACGTGCTACATCCAGCTAGCATACCCCAGTACGCGCCTTCCTTGCACATTTTCTTCAGCTGCACAGATCGATGTTATAGAGGTAATTAACAATAGACAAGAGGGGGATGGAATGAAATATAAATACTGCACTGTAGTAGTAGGAGTATGTTCTCAATCAGCTATATATCTAGCGGTCTTACAGCGTGCTCGACTTTGTGCTTGGAAACGTCCCCTGCATGCATGCGGAACCAATATAAGGAAGCGGGTAAGTGTATGTTCTCTCGTGTTATGTTTTTATTTTGTACTGTAACAAATACGCAAATGATGGGCGGGAGCAGGAGCATGAGCAGGAGAGCAGGCATATGACTAGCTAACCTCTTTGGAGGCACTCGAATGCTTCCTCAGCGGCCACCTTGCAACCACCAACCTGCAACAAATTTATTTTTTTTTCATGAGTAGGCGTATATGCCTGTATTTTATTAAGAGGAAAGGAGTGGTCGAGAAGCCAACATCCTTCTAGGCAATCTAGTCATGAGGCATTTATTTTATGCTCATGACTGAGATGGAAGATTGGCAATCTAGTCTAGATGATGGGTGGATATATACTGAATGCATGCAATTTATTGACTGACAGACGTTAATTAGATTAAATGAAAAAAAAAGGATGTAATAATGTAACATACGGCGCCGATCCTGATGAAGCCGTCGACGGTGCGGTTGAGGAAAGGATGGCCCATGTCCACGGCGAAGTCGAATTTGGGTGACGTCAGGCTGCCGGAGAAGCCGCCATGAGGCATTATGTAATGGAATGGATGGATGGAGCTGGTTATGTGGGTGTCCTCCCTTCCCTTCCTTCCCTCAGCTCCCTCCTCTTATATTAGCCCTAGTAGCATGCTTGGCTCCCCTCCACTCGATGATCCCCTAGACCAGGCCGGATATGTGGATCCAACTACTACGAACGACTCTATAGACTGTAGTCCTTGTAAAATAGAGCACTGGGATACATGGTGCTCATAGTAGGAGAAAACTGTAAAACAGAGCGATGAGAGGCAGAGAGCTTGGCGAGCTAGTGGTGTTAGAGCTGCCTATTTATCTAAAAAATTTTGCAGTCCCTGCTCGTCACATGATTGGAGAACATTTGAGTAAACAGTTTGATTCTCCAGTCCGGAGGGTTTGATTGGTCATTCCCTTGTGCTGATCTTGTTTGTCTATTCCTCCTTGATCAGTACAATGCATTACGCATGCAAGAAACACTAGAACGACCATGCATGAGCATGACGTGCACGGATCCACTGATCCAGACGACCATTCATTCATTCATTCCAGGCTCCACTACTTGCGCGCCTCCCTCATACATGCATGCTTCGGCGTCAGTCACCAAAACAAGCGCACCCCGCCCAATAAGCTTCAATCATTTGCAACAACAGGGGAACAAGCAACTCGTCTATTTCTTAACTACTATATGTGGCACATTTGCTCAGCAACCAGGCGATCCATCAGCTCATGTACAACCTAAAAAATTGGCCTACAACAGCTCAACAAGGAGAGAGATCCATTTCTCTCCTCATGCCTGCTCTTTTCGTGTTTGACCGATCCATCCAGTTTTTAGATTGTTCAAGAATTCTCAAAAACTTGGAACCAGAAAAACCAAAACCTTGTGGAACATCAATTAATTAGCTACTCCTGCCACCCTACTCTACCATCAACTCCAGCAAATCAAAGCAATCCATCGTTCTTTCTGCGCAATCACAATAGCCTGCTTAGAGACTTGATCAGAAGCTTGATATTCCGCCTTGTTGTCTCATCACCCGTGAACCCAGAGATGTCCGAGCTGATACTCTGAATTAACATTTAACCACGGTAAGGCCATGTCGTTCATTTCGAGAAACAGATACTGCAAGATGCAGGGTTAAGTAACAAGGACAGACCTCAATGTTCTTCAGGGTAAATATAAGGGTGAAAATAGACTGCTTAATAAGGTCTGCATTCTCTGGGGTAAGCATGGACGACTTCAGCCTTCTGCAAGCCAGCACAAGGAAGAGTTAAAAAAAAGGGTCCAGAACAACATTACTTACCAATGGGAACTAGATTCTGTGCTTAGCCTATCATTATAATGCACTAATTATAGTAGGACTTATTGTTCTTCTGTGCATAAAATCCATCAAATTTTATTGCCAGTTCATTGCTCGTTACTGGCAAGCCTCACTAGTCACTACTTAAGTGTTCCACAAAAGAGAGCAAAAGCAAGATGCTTCATGTATAAAGATGGTATGCTGCTTTCCAGTGGTACCTCAGATCACCAGATGCATCAGCCAGGCCTTTAGCTATAGTCTCCACATCCTTCAGTAGATCACTATCACGAACCTCAGAGAGCAAAGGTTGCATTTCTTCCGCTAAGGCCTCAATCTGTTCCACAGCTACCGTTTAATTCCATGTATATCATATTCAACAGTACAAGTAGCTCCCAACACAACACAATTCTAACCATATTTTGCAAACAGAATAAATACAACTACTATCTGGAGGAGGAACCACACTCCACACATTGTTAAAATTTCCAAAAGCATGTGGCATAAAAGGAAGAATAACCTATCCAAAGTAGGCACAAGTCTCACTAAGGGATGAGCCATTGCTGATTGCAGAGCTAGCATGCTAGTATTTGGGATATCTAGTAGTGTGCCAAGGCAAATAAGTTGAAGTGAAAATATAATTTGATAAATAATTCATTAGAAAATGATTTGAACCTTGGCACATGGTAGTGTGTTGGGAAAGTTGCGCATCTGTGCAGAATGAGGGGTGCACAAAGGCCCCGTGCTAGGGAATAAAAGGCATTTGAACCATGTAACCCTGCTTAGCATTACTGACTGCAAGAAACTGGTTGCACAGGCATTCCAGCAAGGTAATAAATTGTAAGTCTGCAAATGGTTAGGGAAATAATGGGAAAAAGGAATGTACCCGTGTAAGAAGAGGTTGTGCTTCTTCCATTATAGTTGCAACTTTTTCAGCCAACTTATAGCTTTTGCTAACACCAATCTCCTCCATGTCTCTACCTAGACGGGTAAATATTCCCACTAATGCATCTAAGCTTACACCTTGCTGTCCTCTCATCCTCTCTTTGTCACAGAGAATCAAGCCTTCTTTGGTGCAGTCTGGGTCAAGTGGTCCTACTGAAGGTGCAGGGAGTGGATCCTTTGGTGTGATATCAATGAGTGTCTCCATGAGGAGACCAGACTGGTTGACCTCAACCACAGAATTGCGTGGTATGATGATTTTATCATCTTCAACCTGCAACAAAAGTAAGCAGAGAGGGAAATTCAGCTTGATAATACACCGAAGAAAATTTTTGAGATGAAATATACTGAACAAATTTAGAAACACAGCAATAATGCAGATGGTGATTTTTTTTTTTTTGAGGGAACAATGCAGATAACGATAGATAGACGAAGAGTCATATGGATGGTAGAAATGGGGTCATCGATAGGGATAGAGGTGGCTGGCTGGACCAGAGGAAGTGCCTTTATCCATGAGATGAGAAGCTTTGGGTCAGAGAGTAAGCACTGAGGCAATGCAATTAACAATTTAGGTTGGATGTTGAGTTTTCCCTTGACTGATTAATGAGGCAGGCAACTAGGAGAATGGCGATTGATATGAATGAAGTATGGGGAATGGCGATTGATATGAATGAAGTATGAGATGAGAGAGACAGCGCCGCGCGTAAGGAAGAGAGGTGACCTCGACGGTGGCATCGATGCTCCTGAGGGAGGAGTCGACGCGGACGACGGATCCGACGGTGACCCCTCGTATCCGGACGGGCGTGCCGACGCAGATGCCGCACGCCTGCGTGAACTCGAAGACGGTGTTGTACTTGCGGAAGCGGGAGCGGAGCTGGAATCCCCTGAGCCATGCGAGGGCGAGGGCGAGGAGGGCGGCCCCGGAGACCATGAAGAGGCCGACGCCGCCCTCCCAGACGCTGCGCTTGCCGAAGCCGTAGTCGCCGAGGGGCTGCAGGGTGCGGCGCCAGAGCGCGCGGGGCACCTCGATGAGAGGGTTGGTGCCGGCGTCCGGCGCGGGCGTGGCGTCCCCGCCGGGACCGGTGGCGGCCAGCAGCGCGGCGCGGCGGGGCCTGAGGACGGGGAATCCGGCGCGCGGGTGAGGGTGCGGGCGGGGCGAGACGGAGACCAAGGGGGGAGGGAGGAGGAGGGATTTGGCCATGGACGACGGCATCGGAGAATTCTCTGGCTGCCCGGACTGGATCCTTGCTGCAAAATCAAATCAAATCAAATCAAGAGAGGTTGAGTGAGGAGGATTTGGATTTGGATGATGATGACTCATCAATTGCAAGGGAAAGGGCCGGTGGCACCCTGCTATTCGATTACCCTTTCCTTGCTTTGCTAATGATAAAGCGGGGGAGGCGGTTGCATCGTTAGCCTCTTCGGACGCGGCGCGGCGGCGGAGGAAACAGAGCAGTTGCGGTGGAGGTGGAGGTGCCCGGTGCCGGCGCGGAGGAAGACAAGCGAAGCGAGCACGACTGGCGCGGCGCGGCACCGTCCCGCTCCCGTCTAGTCTCACTCCGACGGACCAACCCAACCCAACCCTACCCTACCCTAGCCAGTTTTTTTGCCTGGCCTGATGGGCGTGTCACACGTTCGTTTTTTTTTTTTCTTTGCAAAAGTACCTGATGGTGCCATCACCGCAGCATCTTCCATGTCTTTTTTTTTTTTACACACAAAAAAAAAAGATTGTAGAGGATACTGTTCTGCACGTGTTTCAAAATTTAAAATTAATTATTTTTAACGAATAATTGGCCTGTATATACTATAGAGGTCATTATATTTGACTCTTGTGTTTAGATATGTTTTTCAACTATCAAACGCTTGTTCCTACAAGTTATATATTGAAATATGTTTTTAAAGGCCGCACCATCCTTTTTTTTTGTTTGATTGAGACGGAGGTGTGGTAGCGCCTCCCTAAATCCTCTCCTCTCTCCACTTTGGTCTTGCCGTAGACCCATGCATCAAACCGAAAAAAATATATATGAATAAATATAGTCCTTTTGTCTTAAAAAAACAACTATAGGTTACGTGGTAGTTTAAAGTGACTCATGTCGACCAAATTCTAGTCGAGTCGCAAAAAAAAA
>DXKC01000040.1:0-10867 GCA_031170775.1 Cymbopogon citratus
TCTCCTGAGATCTCTTTATGGCAAATAAATGATCCACATGACCAAATTAATAAATCTTTCTTGCACTTCTTGCCTGCACACTTCTTTTGGCATCTGAACATATGCACGCCATCAACCAAGGCTGGTGGCCTGACACGTATACGTAGTTGGACTAGCTTTTCCTTTCTTCAAGCACGCATACACTCCAAGTTGTATCAACGTGGTTTGAATCAAATAGGAAGAGAAGTAGCCAAGTATGCTAATTCGGCCGTGCATGCAAATAGCCGAACCATGTAAGCCTGGTATCGTGTATCTGCACGTCTCTTTTCTTCTATCCCGGCTGCTGAATATGATCTCTTAACAGGTTTGCAATCATCTTTTCTTTGCTTTTGACGTCGTCGACTGATTCCTTTCTACCTAGGGCAAGCTTACCAAATTTTGGTGTCAACATAGGCCCCCCTGGTTCGAAGTATGAATTCTCATACTTCAAAATATTTCAATCTGATGGTCTTCTTTCAAAGAGCCGAGAAATCCACCGGCAACAATAGCACGTTCTCACCATATCTCCACAATTTTACCTGTAAAACAATAAATCTCCAATACATGTGAAAATAGGTTAGTAGCAAATGCATATGTGTATAAATATTATAGTTTCTCCATTTTGAGTTGTTGATCAGGAGATGTTGCAATGCCGATTACATTCCTAGAGTATCAGGTTTGTAATTAATTAAGATTTCTCTCGAATCTGAATAAAATGGTACTCTACTTATCCATCTATCTCATCAACCATAGGACTTATAGTTCTTACTAAATCCTTGAGCAACCCTAAAATAGAAGAGTTATAGAATCTGCTTATCTTTCACTCTTTGATCTCTTTCTTCCTGAAGTTTTATTTATTTATTTATTTATTTGGGCGGGCATCGGAGTACCCATTGTTTTTATGTGGCGGACACGTGTCCGTCTTTTTTCCCAGATTTTAAACTGAAAAAGGTGTCATATAATTTTGCAAAGTCAAAATCTGGACCTTAAGGAGATACAAGGCATATGCTTAGACCAAATATTTATTTAGCTTTGATTGAAGTTATTTTCTTGCACATATACTTCTTCTAATCATCTTAAAACTTATGAGGCTATTGGGCCTTCTGGACATCTTTTTAGCTCAGTTCTAGCGGACATTTGTCCGTCGTTTTTATTTCCGAACTTTTGTTTTTTTCTTTATATATATAAATTAATATGATAGCCTCAAAAATCTTAATTAAAGAAAGAATATATACATGAGACATTTAGTGTAAGTAAATCTTGATCTTGGGAATATGACTATAATCTACACTAATGGTCACAATAGTTTGACAAAGCTCAATATGATAGTTTATTTTAAATTTTATATGAAAAATTTTCTAGATATCAAATATCTCTCAGAACGACGTCATAGCAAACTTTACTTTCATTCTTATTCTACAACAACTTTTAGACCGAGTTGGAACTTTATGCAACCCACAGATTTAAGAGACTTCAAGACGAATATTATAACCACTAAACCCAAATTTTAGAGAAATTAAAATTATAAACTAGACACAGGCAAAACATAAAATAGAGCATCTATTCATCATTTCAACAATGGATAAACTAAAACATTTATATCATATATTTATAGAGTGGAATTATTCTCAAGATTCTAGTTTCCGTATGGAGATATAACATTAACAGTTTTATTCTTTTTAATATTTTTAATTTTAAAATTTGAAACTGCTTGAGAAATAAGGATAGAGTTACGCAAACCACCGCATATCAATGCTTGAGAAACGGCGGCGTGATCAATGCTCGTTGGCGCCTGTCTTGCTTTTATCAAGAACGTCTTCACCGAATACGACGCCTTGCATGAAAATATTTGAGCCGATCACTTATGTCAATCCTCTTCACAAATGATCGGCTGTTTCAGATTTCATAGCCACTCTGATTCTAACTCTATATGTTTTTTTTGTATGACTTGCATTCATAGGAGCTGATAGTTACATTCATCGGCTTTCTGTTTAGTCCGTCTTCAGCCTTCTACTTGTTGAATATCTGGAACACATAGGTGAGCACACTAGGCAACTCATTGAATACACCATGGAAGACGAACATGAGCTCGGCGCGCTAATGTATGAGCGACAGATTCAGGCCCCCCTGGCTGACATGTAGCTAACGCAGGAACTTGAAGCGCCGAGTGTGTTCATCTCAAGGACACTATCAGAGTTGGTCCCCATGACGAACTGATTGTATCGTGAAGTCAGACTTGGCGTGATCATATCTGTGACATCAATGCTCCTCTTAAATATATTGGTATATATTCTCACAAGTGGTTCTATCTTAGGAGAAGCGATCGACACACACATCAAACCAATCTGTCCAGTCCGTCGTGCATGCATATATATAAACCAACTTGATTCTAACTTCCAGCTGGCCTTCTTTTCCCATGTTTCTTCAAGGTGCACATCTCCTGATTTCTCGTGTGGGCCTGATTCATCATCAGAAATATATGAAACCGACCTTGAAGTCAGATACCTTGGCAACTATGTGCAACCGGATTGTCCCTGCCAATCCTTGAACGTCTTCTGGGATAAACAGGAGTTCTCTGCCCCAGTATGCTTGCTGTTTGCTTGTTGGATCTCACATGGCAACAACATCGAATGCCCCTGACGGTCTGTACGGCAAAGTAGTGATCACTTAGGTACGCCTAGTTCTCTGATGGAGAAACCCTTGTACGTGATGCTTACCGAACATAGGTGGCCAAATAAATATTAATTGGCCATGCTTGCACAAGCATTCTTTGGTAGCTGAACATGCAAGTCCATTGATTATGTATATATGTATATGTCTCCTTGCATGCAGATCCTTCCGAGTCCCGAGTTGATTAATCAATCACCAACCAAGAAGCTTTACCTTGTGTGTTATGACTTGGATGACCTCCTGATGCATAATAATGTTCTTTTTTAATAAAGGAAATTAATTCCGGCTTCATCTATTCAAAGAGAGAATCAGGCCAAATATTACAGCATCCATACTTAGACTCCAAGTTTACAGGCACTCCAACTCAACAAAGTTCGAAACCAAGGATTCTTGACTAAACCAAGCGAATAAGCCCATGCGAAAGCCAACCGCTTTTACCAAAAAAAATCTAAAGCAGACCACTCGAGGTATTGCGCCACGAAAGTCAATTGATCTTGGAGATCGTCACGCCGCTGTAGCTTTGCCCACTGCCGCAGCCAGTGAGTTCCTCAAAAAAGTACCTGCAAAAGAGATTTCGGGTTGCATTTGTCAAAAACCAATTCGTTCCTTGTTAGCCAGATCGCCCAAAGGAGAGCTGACGCTGCCGTTAATAACAACTTGTTATACTTTTTGTTTCCCATTTTAGACCAATAATTAAATAATTCATTCATATTTACCGGCGGGTGTAACCCAAAAAGTAAATGTACAGCGCGCCACAAAAATTTGGCATAACAATCAAAGAAGAGATGTTGGACTGTCTCAGAGATGTGACAGAAACTACAACTTGTGTCTCCATTCCAATTTCTCCGAGCCAAGTTATCCTTTGTTAGGATAACACCTCTCTTTAAATACTACATGAAAATTTTAATTTTCATTGGCAATTTTGTTTGCCAAATATCTTGTGACACTCTTACCCTATTGTTAATTAACGCAGCATACAAGGACTTGACTGTAAAAACCCCAGAGGCCGTTAAGCTCCAAACAAATCCGTCTCTCTCCTGCTGTAAGTTCAACTGTTGCAAGGAAGCTACAATACGCATCCAATTTATCTAGTTGTTACCCACTAAATTTCTCTGAAAGAATACATTTAGTTCAGTAGAACTCATGACGGTAGCTATTGTATCCTGCTTCCTTCTTACAATATTAAACAACCTAGAAAATCTATCCTTTAGAGGTTTATTGTCCAGCCAAGTATCTACCCAGAATCTAGTCTATGAACCATCTTTAGCCTTAAAACAACCATAGTTCATAAACATTTCTTTAGTATTCATAAGACTCTTCCAAAATGTGAATCATTCGGTCTTTTTTCACAACTTCCTAAAGTCTTATTTTTAATATATTTATTTCGCAAAAGTTCCTTCCATAAACCATCCTCATTTAACAACTTGAACAACCACTTACTTAGTAAACATTTATTTTGGATTTCTAAGTTCTGTATTCCCAGACCTCCTTGGTCTTTTGGCTGGCATATAACATCCTATCTAACTAATCTATATTTTCGTTTGTGCTGGTCATTTTGCCAATAAAAACGTGATCTGAAACAATCAGTTTTTTCAAGCACTCTTTTCGGTAATTCAAAAAATGATATCATAAACATCGGTAAGCTAGACAGCACCGAGTTTATGAGTACTAACCGACCACCAGCTGTAAGTAATTTACCTTTCCAGCCACTAAGTCTTTTTTCAATTCTCTCCTCGATACACTTCAAATCTTTATTGTATAATTTCCTATAGTGTATTGGTAGGCCAAGGTACTGAAACGGATAATTTCCAATTAAACATCCGAAGAGTTGCGTGTAGAAATCCTCATGGTCTTTTGCTTTGCCAAAGCAAAAGACTTCACTCTTGTGAAAGTTTATCTTTAAACCCGATAGCATTTCAAAGTTGCTGAGTAATAGTTTCATATTAACAGCCTTTGCAGCATCATGGCTCATAAAAATTACTGTGTCATCCGCATACTGCAAGATAGACAACCCATCATGAAGCAAGTGAGGAATCACGCCTTCTACCTGTCTAGCTTCCTTGGCCCTGGCTATCAGTATGGCCAGCATATCAACCACTATGTTGAATAGTATGGGTGACATGGGGTCTCCTTGCCTGAGTCCTTTCTTAGTATGAAAGTAAGGACCTAGCTGGTCATTGACCTTGATATTTATATTTCCACCTTGTGTGAATTGTTTGACCCATTCGCACAACTTCGACGAAAATCCTTTCATTCTTAACGTTTGTTGTAAAAAATTCCAATTTACCTTATCATATGCTTTTTCGAAGTCGATTTTAAAGATGACTCCATCTCTTTTTTTGGTATGCAACTCGTGAATTGTTTCATGTAAAATTACTGCACCTTCCATAATATTTCTACCTGGTAAAAAGGCTGTTTGAGTTGGCCTAATTAGCTTCTGGGCAATGGTTGTTAGTCTATTCGTTGCTACCTTAGTGAAAATTTTGAAAGAGACATTCAACAAACAGATAGGCCTATACTGTTGAACCACTCTTGCATCTCTCTTCTTAGGTAGCAGAATGATGTTACCAAAATTAAGACGATGAAGCGGCAGATTCCCATGATTAAAATCAGAGAACATAGCCATCAGGTCATCTTTAATTACTCCCCAGAAAACTTGATAAAATTCCGGTGGAAATCCATCCGGAATAGGTGCTTTTTTATGTTCCATTTGGAAAATTGCAGTTCTAATTTCTTCTTCACTAGAAGGGTTCAGTCAACAACTCATTTTCCTGAACAGTCACTTGAGGTATGTTCTGCCGTATTGGATTCATCTAAAGAAGATAGTGAATCCTGAGATGGACCAAACAATTTTTTATAATAATTGGTGATATGCTCCTTAAGTTGAGCATCACCAGAAATTATACTGTCACCATCCTCAAGTTAGAGAATACGAGTTTTTCCATGCCGACCATTAGCAAGTAAATGGTAATACTTTGTGTTAGCGTCCCCCTCTAGCAAATGTTTTGCCTTAGCCCTTTGGTACCACTTCAACTCTTCCTCTCGAAGTAGCTCTGCAAGCCTTTCATTTAGCACATTCTTTAGATCACGCTCATTAGCACTAAGCATGACAGTCTCTGCCTTTTTATCTAGTTCATCCAGTTTATTTAACAATGCTTCTTTTTTCTTTTTATAAGTACCACTCATATTTTTCGACCAACCTCTCAAGTGTTGCCTGAGTCTCCTAATTTTCGCTTGCCACCTCTCAATGGATGACCCAACAGCAGTGGTATTTTGCCACACTTCTAAAACCATCTCACAAAATCCATCCCTCAGCAACTAACCTAATTCAAATTTGAACTGGGGTTGATAAGCTGTGGACGGTTCATTTGTAGAAAATAACAGTGGTGTATGGTCTGAGATTTCTCTATTCAGGGTATGAACAGTGATGTGAGTATATTTTGACTCAAACTCTGTGCACACAAGAACCCTGTCTAGCTTCTCAAAAGTTTGGTTCGGCATGTTATTGGCCCAAGTGAATTTTCTGCCAGTCAACTCTATTTCCCTAAGATTTAGAGTATCTATGACGGCATTGAACAAAAAAGGCCATCTGTCACTATAAATATTATTATTTTTCTCATCTGGTCTTCGTATAATGTTAAAGTCACCACCCATATAAACAGGGATGGTTTCCTTCGAACATACCCGAACTAACTCAGATAGAAAATTAGACTTTTGATCTTGCTGCGCTGGGCCATAGACCGAAATAAGATTAAAAATGAAATCATCTTCTTTTAGTCTAAGCTTGAAACAAACAAAAAAAATGAAATCATCTTCTTTTAGTCTAAGCTTGAAACGAACAAAAAAATCACCTTCTTCAATAATATTCAACCGAACTCCTATCGGCTTGTTAGATTATCAACTTCTGACGTAATTTCCCATGATGATCTTTATCTTCAAACTCTCTGAGCCTATTGCTTTTCCCTCCCATTGCAAAGTAATCCTTGTATCTCATAAGAAAGGACAAAGTTGTATTAATAAGAACATCAGCTTTCTGCTTAGTTCGTCTCTAGCTCCTTCCTAGCTCATTGGTGGTTTTTGTCAAACGTCATGGCGTAGAGGATGTCAACGAGCTCGGCGGCGCGTGGGCACGAGCGTGACGGGTTCAGGCCCCCCAGGTCCTGATGCGTAGCTGATGCAGGAGCTCAAGAAGCGTGTTCTTCTCAAGGATCTCTCATGACAAGTCGGTCGTATTGTTGGTGGTGATAGGCTTGGAGTCATCAATGATGGCAGCTTCCGTGTTGCATGGGATCGCCTTGCATGTGACCTCTTCATTGGGTTTACTGATATACAGTAAGATTGGCATTTGATCACCATCATTTTGATTCTCATATTTCAAACCTTCAAGCTGACGATCCCTTAACAATTTTCCTTTTAGCCGATTGTTTCAACTATGGTGTATCGGCTATTCTCCTTGGTCATATTGCATCAATATTTCCTGACCATATGTTGACAATCTGTAGGATTGGTTGTTGCTTCCCGAAGCAGATATCTATATCGAACTCGTTCAAAATTCCAGATGAGTACTGACCCTGAAGGAGTTAAAGTCCACAACAGTCTCTATTTCAAGAGAAGCTACTGGTATATATTTGGAACCAATTTGCCGATCAGGTATATGCAACCAAATCTCAGACGCTAGTCATGTGCACACATATATCTTTAGTAACCCAACTTGATCTTGACATCCAATCAGCTTCCTTTCTTTCTTGTTCTCTCGAAATTATTTCCAAGCCTCTTGCTGACGAGTTTCACATTGGAATTGTAAAATTCTGAAATTCAAAATGTGGCCGACTAATTAATTTGAAACTCTTCTTTTCCTGACATAAATTAGACAGCCGTGTGCTATTTCCAACAATACATGCTGACTCTTCTTTCCTGAGAAACCCAACAATAGTAACATATAGCCAGATAACATCAGTTCCATGTAGCTGATATGATTGTGGCTGTATCGGATCTATATAGCCGATGTGCATTCAGAGTTCCTGTGCTCCAAGCTTTCTTATGCGCAACCATCTATTGTTGAAGCACCTTTGCTGGTAGCAGCTCCATCTTGAGTTGGCCAGAACACATCGGCCAGGTAAGACTACTTGATGCATCAACTAAATTGGAAACTGAGTTACTATCGGCCCCCAAGCTGATAGTACATTTGTTCCAGAATTCTTCCTTGTAGTATACCTTGACGTAGATGCATATAGATGGGAAGTATAAATCAAGCCTTCTTTATTTAGCCGATACGCTTTCCATCGCCAGATAAGATTGCGTTGGAATTCTTCTCCAATTTGAGAGCAATGACCTCATTCAGCCGATGCACTTTCCATCAGTGATTTTTGTTGTCACCAGCTAATAGTCAACTCATCTTATCATCTTATCAATGTGGATGGACTACGTGAACTGTTGGATGACACCGGGTATGCATATTTTCATTTTCATCTCCCATACTAAATATGGCATGCACGTTGCCTTTGGTTTAGCCGATGCAAGATAAGAACAACGGCTTTTGATATTCTCTTTTGTCAGCCATACGTCCATGAAGGTCCCATACTTCCATCTGCTCCATATTTCTTTGACATTTGAACCTATATATAAGCACATATACCACCGATTAAGGTAGGTAACATAAATATGCATAGGCAGTCTAATTGGCTTTCCTTCTTCAAGTGTCATGTATGCCTGGAGCTTCGGACTGTATTACTGTGGCCGAACATAATAATATCCATGCATGAGCATACTATTCTCTGATGTTTTTCTCTCATCATGATGTATCGACTTTCTTCCAAGTTACCATATCAATCATGTGCCCATGATGTGTATATCTTGCAATTCTCCAATATGAATGCATCGGCTTTTACGAATTTAGCCGATACCTCTTTGATCAGCCGATCCTGTGGGTACGTGTATATCCTGAATACTCCTCGAAACCTCGAAACCCAAGAGATCATGGCTGAACTTTCATATCCATGAGTCATATGTCCCAGATCTATATTGCGGCTTTCTTCTGAATGCAAAAGCCGGATATAATAATATATTCTTGATGAGATTTATTAGTTTAATCTGAACGCATTATCAATCCTTGTCATTGATCTGATCACATCATCTTGGTTAATGAGCAGCGTAGTATCTCTTTGCATGAACTTGCAGACTCTCGATGACCCTTCGAAATTAAGGGCTGCTTCTTTTCTTGAAACTTCTGAACCTTCATATTAGCAGCACATGGCCAAAGAGTAGCAGATTGACAGCACGTTGATATGTCAAAGGTTGTTCACTAGCACCTGATTAACTTGCATCCTTGACGCGGTGACAAATCTGACGATTGTGAGCCAATCCATCTTTAAAGAATAATCAATATTTCTTTCTGGTATTCTCCATAGCATTGACGTGTTGCTTTTGGATTCTGGCTCATCTTCGATGATATCGGCCATCAAACTGATTTACTGCAAAATAATTGTTCTTCATCTTTGTTGCCTTTTTGGCCGAATCTTTGTTGATGAATGGCATCTCCATCATGATCTGGAAGGTGATAAATATTGAGAGGATCTGACTTCCGATCAGGCGATTGTGATGAGTCCCATCGGGCGTGCAAAAAATGTGTTGATAGGAAAATTGTGCCAACACACTAATAAGGCCCTGACGAGAATCAAAGAGTAGCAGGAGGCTCCGTGATTCTCAAAACTTCGCAGGCAGTGCCGATTCACCGAGAAGCGTGCCAGCCAACTTGACCTACAGTTGACAAGGAGATAAACGAGATCAAATTGTGGAACCTGCCGGTGAGGTTCCAGACAGTTCCAAGATGTATGGCTAGACTATAGCCGATCGAATAAGGAAACTAACTAGAAAGTTAGCTGAATACATTATAATCATAAAAAGAATAAAGATGTAAACAGAACAGACTATAAAAATGCATAAATCTTAGTGCCGATCGTATTTAATCATTATCATATCATAAGCAGATAGCGTAGGTACAAATAATATCATCGAATAGACGTGTAAACTCATAGGAAAACAGCGATGCCGCTCGCCACGGAACAATACAAACCACCCTCCTATGAATAGAAAAATCTAGCTGCTAGCCAATACAAGCATTCTATTCGTGAAAGCATAACTGGATCGGCTAAATAGCCGATACAGGGTCTATGAGGCAGGGATAAAAGTAAACAAGCACATCCAAGTAATCTAAGACTAGTCTAACGGGGCCGGCGGTCCTAAATCAACCTTCATTAACTTATCTAATTCTAAACCCACAACATATAACGATCAAGATTAGATAGAGATTGGCCGATGTGGCCAAATCTACTAATCTTAGATCGGACAGTGATATTGTTATATTGAATAAATCACAGAGAACATACAATATCGATAACTTTATGAATCTATTAGCTTGCCAAAGCTAATAGAGCCGATAACTTGTAATAATGATTAGATAAGCCATGGCGCCGTTCGCTACGGAACAATACTCCGACCTATCTAACGTTCTTGCTGCAATACTCACAGATAAGCTGCGACGCCGCTCGCCACAGAACAATACAAACAACTCATCTGGAATACCACGGGTTTTGACAATACTTACGAGCAAACGGACGCCGCTCGCCACGGACAATACTCGCCTGCCTGAAGGTCTCGTCGAATCTACATTACGTTACTCCTACTCCTACTCCTAAGGGTTGGCGTGATAGCCGAAAGGTTTGTTGTATTGGTCGAGAGACCAATGTTTACAATGGCTGGGGGTTTATATTTATACCCTACACTGATAAGAGTCTCGTGGAGACTTTCCTAAGATATATCTAAATACAAGAAATATTAAAATACATAGACTCTAATTTCCCTCACGTAGAGTCTTGACGTCCAAGCTTTCTTGGCCGACGTGTCTTTTTCTCCCATCTGGTTCAATCGGCAAGGGCTCTGTACGCCCAATACTTTGTTGTATACAAACACGACATGCAACCGACCGCATACATGTGTATATAGGATACGTGTCCTTGTTTCTTTTCACTGATGTGCATCTTGCCGTCAAGTTGATTTCCAAATAAAATAATCTCCCTTCTTCCCAGCAGCCATATTTATGAAATCCAAATAGGCATGTATAGCTGTGTATATCTCCTGAGATCTCTTTATGGCAAATAAGTGATCCACATGACCAAATTAA
>DXKC01000042.1:0-21193 GCA_031170775.1 Cymbopogon citratus
GAATGGAATCAGAGTATCAGACTATCAGAGGCAAGAAGAAAGAAACACTGGGCTGGGCTCTCGTCGCTGCCGGTGATCAGTAATCGAACGGCGACTAATCGATCGTTCTGCGGCAATAATCATAGACGGATCTTAGCGTTACATTCCATAGTGTCGAATCTAATCACGGATATATGAAGACTCTACACACACACCGCTGAGCGAGCTGACAGCCATCCAAAGTGGAAAAGGTCTAATGATTCGGATGGACTGCAATTGACAACAGGGCACTTTGGCTTAGTTTTGTTCTTGCCAATTGCCATTGCTGTCTGCTAAATTAACACAACAGCTTTCGGTTGTGGGTTGCTACTACCAATGGGCACTTGTTCGGTTTTGGCAGGTGCCAGGCTATGCAAATTTCCGGAATGAGAGAATTTGCAATTCAGCGTCTTACTTATATGTTCTTTTTCTTCTTCTTCCCTTTAGGCGCTTCGTTTACTGAAAAGCCAGTGCTTATCCATCTTCGGCCATTGCTCCCAAAGAATCAGTTCCACACTGCATCCCTCAACTTTAGCAGTTGCTCATTTGTGTACGTACAGGACAGAATATGAGCCGTCTATGGTACTATAGACAGACAGGAGAAAGATGAAACTGAACAATAGGACTAGAGGCCACTGCTGGACACAGAAGTGAGTAGAGATAAGATAACACAGTCTGCAGGATCAACGTTGATGTTTTGATCAACGCAACAGTCCATGATTAGCAGAGAGTACGTGACGAGACAGAATTGTCAGTGTCGGGAACTCAGGCCTTGTTTAGATCGCCAAATTGGCGTCCCGAATTCACTATGCAGAATTCCTATTCCCCGTCACATCAAAATGCCGACAAATGCATGGAGTACTAAATGTAGATAAAATTAAAAACTAATTACACGGTTTGGTTGTACTTTGCGAGACGAACATTTTGAGCCTAGTTAATCAAAGTTTAGACAATTTTTACCAAATACAAACGAAATGCTACAGAAATTCTGATACAATGTTTCTGACACCAATTCCAGGAAACTAAACAAGGCCTCAGACTCACATCTCAGGCAACAGTGATGAACTCAGCTGACGACCGGCCGGCGGTCAGCGGCGCCGCAGCACGGCCATCAAGATGCATGGAAGGCGTGGCCGGTCGGTGCCTGGAAGAGATTCGTCAGACATGGGCCGGGCACAGTTACGGGCTAGCTTATTGGACCGAGCTTTTGGCTCGGCCTTGTTTCACCAGTCACCACTCACCCGGCCCAGCATCGTCTTGTCCAATTTAATTAGTACCCTGACGTTCGTCGAACTTTCTCACGCCTCTTGTTCCACGATCGCATTCAGGCGGCGGCGGCGGGATGGGTGTGCGCAGCAGGTCGAAGCGAAAGCGGCGACGACAGGCGTCTTCTCCCGGGGACGCCGACCTGATCAGCAGCCTCGGCGGCCTCGGCGACGACGTGCTCCTGCGCATGCTGGAGCTGCTGCCGGACGCCGGGGACGCGGTGCGCACGGGCGCGCTCTCGCGGCCTGTGGACGCGCGCGGGCTCCCTCACCTTCGACTCCAGCAGGCGAAAATTCAGAAGGGCCAGCAGCGGCGACAAGATCTTCCTCGACTTCGTCAGCAGCGCCCTCGCCCAGCGCGCCAAGACGGATGCCGCCCTCGACCTGGAGCGCCTGGCGATCTCGTTCGCCATCATGTCACCCGCCGATGATCAAGCAACTAAACGGCTGGTGCGGCGGTCCGCCGACGCTGCGCGAAAGTGGATTCGGTACGCGATGCAAGAAACGGTGAAATCTTTCGTCCTTAATCTGCAGTTGTTTCCTAGATGGATGTGGTACAGCCGTGAGACCGACAGATGCGACATCTGGAGGGGTCACCAGGAAGGGAAACCCATGATGGGTCTCATCGATCTTCCTAGTTCAGCAAAGCTAGAGACCATGCATTGGGACCTGCAAGGCGTGAGGATCCAGCTCCCCGGCACTGCGGTGTTCACCTCGCTCGTGGATCTCTCGCTCGAAAACATTGAGCTCGCTGCCGGAAGTGACCACCTCCTTTCCGACCTCCTGTCGTCGGCACGTTGTCCGTCACTGCAGAAGCTAAAGCTAAGGCGGCTTAGGTTCGCTGAGCTAGACGAGCTGCTTATCGAGGCCACATCACTCTTGGAGTTGTCAATGTCAACAATCTGGCCAAATGTAGGACCTAAGACTCTGAAACTAAAAACTCCTAGCCTCCGGATTCTCCATATAGAGGAGTACCCCTATTTCGAGAAACGTGTTGAAATCTCAGCCCCTATGCTGGAGGAGATCACCTTCTTGCCTAGTCAACCGCTTGACCATATCGAAGTTGATTGTGAATTGCAATGCATGGGGAGCCTAAAGGTCGTTGAGTTGAACTTGAACTCGCATGAATATGAAGATGGCATTAACAATGGTGGCATTTACCTACTCCAGTGTTGCACGTCACTCACATGTCTTGAGGTGTCTCTTCAGGTAGCAACGGTATGTATCCAAAGTACTGCACCTTTTATTTTTTAAAAATTTAAACTTGGACTACTAAGGTACAACTGTAGTATCAAAGTACTATATCTTATGAAGTACTTTGACTACTAAGGTGCAACTAATCCTTGAACACCAAATTTGAAGGCTCATGTTTTTTTTTCTTTTAAATGACCTTGCAGCTATGCGGAATTTCAAAAGCAAATTGAACTGCTTTTAATGAATAATAAATAAAACCACTGATTTGTCATTGCTTTTACTAGCTGAACTTATAGATGATTTCAAGTGCTACACACATAACAAATAAAACCACTGGCCTTTACATTGTTTCTACTTGAACCTATTTTTGTAGCATTCTCTATACTCTCAGGCTGTTTGAACTAATTATTCGTCTATGATTTCTATATATCCAATGATAATAGATGTCTCTATCATTGGTCTATTCTTTGATACTTTATTTGAACTGGATATTAATTCTTTGATACTTATATATATACTCTTTATATATAATTATGTATATACACGCTTACTATGAATGGTTCATATTACTTAACTGACAGTGTAGTATAAAATGGCTATATTATACTTTTATGAATTTGTTAATTCATATTATTGTTTTTATACATGTGCCATTTGCCACAATTTAATCACTAGAATTATTAAATTAAATATCCATATGTGAATCATGTCCGATGCAATGGAATTTTTTTTCTTCCCAAAAAAAAAAAAACGAATCTACGAAAAGGGAATATCTCGTAGTTTGCTGTAGTGGCCTGTGTTTCGCATTGGCTTCTTTTTTTTACTTGTTTGGTTATATTATATAAAAAGAATACCATCCATGTTTCGCATTGGCTTCTTTTTTACTTGTTTGGTTATATTATATAAAAGGAATACCAGCTATGTCTTTGAGATGCTTATAATTTACTTGTGCTTTCTCTTTCTTTTTTATTTTTTTTAGGAACAAGATAGGGACTCAGACATAATTAGCGGGAGGATACCTCATCTTCCACAGCTAACATCTTTGACCGTTCATGTTCACTCCTCGGACTTGCATTCATATGGAGTTGGTCTATCAGACATTCTAAAACAATGTAGTTATATCAAATATCTCCGTGTACACTGTTCCATTGATAAGGTGAGTATGTATCACAGCTAAATCTTTTTGATTAAAGTTTTCTATATCATTCCTTTACGTTGTCGCACTAAAATCACGCATACATCCCTCATTCTTACAGAATGCACACCACGTCGACTCCTCGTGCGGTCACGAGGACCACTGGAAATCCCATCAGATATACTTGGCTAATATCCAGGAAGCATTATTCGCGGGGCTAGCAGGAACTGACTGTGAAACCTCTTTCATCCAACGAGTGCTCGAACACGCCACGCAACTTCAAAAGGTGGCTCTAAGTTTTGACCCCGGATTTAAGCTATATAAGATGATAGATGGTTCTGGATTTATTCCATGCAGCGGTGGGACATGGGTTTGCCATGACCCCTCTTTGTCCTATGAGTGGAACTCTGACCCAATCCATAAATGAGTCTAAGTACTTGTATTGCTCGGAGATTATGTGTGAGTTATAAGTGTGCGTAGCTTTGTTAGAAGTCGAGATAATCTTTTTGCATGGAGACTTCCCTCAATATATAGATGCACAAGGCATGAATGCACGATCTTGTTTTCAACTGAGGATTTTCTCCGTTTTTTTTTAATGTATGCGAGGGATGAAGAGTCCCCATTTGATATCTATTACCACACTTACTGTATTTGGTTGCATTTTGTATTAAGATAGCACTACAAGAGTACAGTAAAGTTTCCTCAGACTGCAGAATCAACGTTTTGTTGATGGTCTGATCGATCAACGTAACAGCAACAGCCCATGATCAGGGATCAGGACAGCCTAGTCAGTAGTGTCAGGAACTCGGACTCACGTCTCAGGCAACACTGATGATGAACTGAGTCACTGGCCCATTTGCTATGCTATTGCGGCGCTTGCTCAGCCAACTGACGACCGGCCGGCCGTACAACGTCGTCCATCAATCAAGATTGCATAAAAGGCGTGGCCGGCCGGTGGCCTGAAGAGATTCGACAGGCTCTGGACGTGTAGCCAATTAGCAGGCTCGACTCAGACCGGTTGCAGCTTGTTAGACCGGGCTGTGGCTGGGCTTCAGCTTTGTGAAAATTTCACCAGTCGCCACAGGCCCAGCGTCGCCCTGTTCACGAATGGAACGGAAACGGATACTCGATCCGATTTGGTCGCGTGACGTGCGTTGAAATTCCGCGTCTCGCGGGTCTCTTGTTTCCCTCCTGAATGCTGCATTCCATGCCTAGCCGTGTGCATCAGTCAACCCGACCGCATCTGGCGCCTGGCGGCGGCGGCGGCAGCGGCAGATCGACCCGATGGGCGTGCGCAGCAGGTCCAAGCCAAAGCGACGACGACGATGGGCGTCTCCTCTGGCTGCCGGCGCCGACCTGATCAGCGGCCTTGGCGACGACGTGCTGGTGCGCATCCTCGAGCTTCTGCCGGACGCGGCGGACGCCGTGCGCACGGGCCAGCTCTCTCGGCGCTGGCGCAACCTCTGGACGCGCGTCGGCTCCCTCATCTTCGACTCCAGCACCAGCCGCGGCGCCGGCGACAAATGGTTCCTCGACTTCGTCCAGAGCACCCTCGCCCAACGCGCCGAGGCGGGTACCGCGCTCGAGCACCTGGCGATCTCCTTCGCGATCGTGTCCCTCGACGACGATCCGGCGACTAAACCGCTGGTGCTGCGGTCCACCGACGCTGCGCAAGAGTGGATTCGGTACGCGGTACAAAAAGCGGTGAAATCTTTCGTCCTTCAACTCGAGTTGTCTCCTATATGGAATCGGAAGTGCCCTGAGACCATAAGATGCAGCATTTGGAAGAAGGAAGAGCAACCCGTGATAAATCTCGACGATCTTCCTGGTTCAGCAAAGCTAGAGACCATGCATTGGAAAGTGAAAGGCGTAAGGCTCCAGTTCCCCGCCGCTGCGGTGTTCGCCTCGCTCATGGATCTCTCACTCGAAAAAATTAAGCTCGCTGCTGGCAGTGGCCACCTCCTAGCCCGCCTCTTGTCGTCGGCGTGCTGTCCGTCACTCCAAAAGCTACAGCTGAGGAAGCTTGTGCTCCCTGACCTGAATGAGCTGCTTATCGAGGCCAATGCACTCTTGGAGTTGTTCATGTCAACCAGCCCAGGTGCGGGCCTGACTCTGAAATTGAAAACTCCTAGCCTCCGGATTCTCCATTTAGAGAACTACGCCCATCTCGAAATCTTCGCCCCTAAGCTGGAGGACCTCACCGTCTTGCCTAGTCCACCTGACCATATCGAAGTTGATGGTGAATTGCCATGCGTGGGGAGCCTCAAGGTTGTTGAGTTGGAATCGCATGGAAATAAAGACAATATCAACGACAGTGGCATTTTCCTACTCCGGCGTTGCACGTCACTCACATGTCTTGAAGTGTCTCTTCATGTATCAGCGACGGTATGCATCCAAAGTACTGCATCTTATGATATATATGGCTCGCAACTCGCAACTATTCCTTGAAAACCAAACTTGAAGTTCCATGTTTCCTTTTTATTTTACAGTAAAAATGAGCTTGCAGCATGTATAGTTTTAAAAGCAAATTAAATTGCTGGTTTTAGGGAAAAAAGAATTAAATAAGAATTAAAACCATTGATTTTGCATTGCTTTTACTAGCAAAAATTATAGATGTTTCCAAGTGCAACACACATAATACATGAATACAATTGTAGTTTATTATTTAATTCCGGTTACACATAACAAATTAATGAAACCGCTGGTTTTGCATTGTTTCTACTTGAACCTAATTTTGTGTAATCGTTTTCCAATTTTGCACTCCTCTATATTTGTCACACTGTTTGAACTAAGTATTTGTCTATGCTTTCTATATAGCAGTGATAATGGTTGTCTCTATGGATCGTTCTGTTGTTTCAAACTTATATTATGTTTTATGGATTCATCGATCATATTATTATTTTTTATACATGTGTCATTTGCCACAAATCATTAGAATTATTAAATTAGACATTCGATACGTGAATTGTCTCATGTTCTTTACAAAATATCGAATGAACAAAAATGGAATACCGTAGTGTGTTGTAGTGGCCTGTGTTCCCCACTGTCTCCTTTTTACTTGCTTTGTTAAAACAAATATCAATGATGTCTTTGGGATGCTTATTTACTTGCATTGTACCTTTTTTATTCTTTTTTATTAGGAAGAAGAAGAGTATTGGCTTGCTGACATAATTAGTGGGAGGATACCTCATCTTCAACACCTAATATCTTTGACTGTCGATATGTTGATTCCTCGGATCTCCATTCATTTGGAGTTGGTTTATCCGAAATCCTAAAACAGTGCAACTCTCTGAAATACCTCAGTGTAAATTGCTTCATTGAAACGGTGAGTATATATCTCAGTAATTCTTTTTGGTTAAAATTTCCTATATCATTCTTTTATGTTGCACTAAATCACGAATATATCACTCACTCTTACAGCCCGGACTTCATGATGATGACTTCTTGTGCGATCACGAGGACCGCTATAAATCCCATCAGGTATACTTGGCTAATATGCAGGAAGTACAGTTTACGGGGCTTGTAGGAACTGACTGCGAAAGCGCCTTCATCCAAGGATTGCTTTCACATGCCATACAACTTCAGAAGGTGTCTCTAAGTTTCGACCCAGGGTTTAGGCTATATAATACGATAGATTATTCCTGGTATTTTACGAACGGTGGTGGGACATGGGTTTGTCATGACCGGTCCTTGTCTTATGAGTGGAACTCTAACCTTAGTTCGTAATTGAATCAAGTGCTTGTGTCGCTCGGACATTATGTGTGACAGTGTGAGTTATAACATTGCAGAGTTGTTATAAAAAGTTTAGATTAGATAATGTTTTGCATGGAGACTCTTATCAATATATAGATGCACAAGGTATGAATACTTGATCTTGATCTATTGAGCAAGTTTTACCTCCTTATTGTATTTGATGAGTGGATGGAGGGATGAAGAGTCCCCATCAGATCAAATGTTACCTCACTAATTTGGTGGCATCTTGTAGCTATCTTGCTAAATGAGCATTTTGTGCATTCATGGGTCAAGCTTCCGTGCGCACTAATGAGCGAGTTAAGCGTGCCGCCGTCAGGTCTCAATAGAGATGGTTCATATATGTGTGAGAGGTGGCGCTCCTTGTGCTCAGTTTTGTGATTCGGAATAATCATGCTGATCATCTCGTTGTCAAGGGATGGATGATGTGCTTCCAGATCCATCATAAGATATTTCTGTGGTCATCACATAGTCCATGGTCAGAGTGCGAGAGAGCCTAGTCAGTATCAGGTCAGGAAATTCATTTCCTGTCCGGAATCAGGCTACAATGATGGAAATTCATTTCCTGTCAGGAATCAGGCTACAATGATATCTGACCGACAAACCATGATGGCCTGGTGCTAAGCGGCATGCTGCGCCTCTTGTATATTAGCTGAGCATTGCCATAGGCTTAGGCGCTGCTTATTGTCATGCTCACAGCTCTCGGGAGGACATAATTCCTTGACAATCTCCGATGACTGTAGACCAACTCCAGTTCTTATCCGTCTTGCATTGGATCGTTGCTCACCAGAGAAGCAGACTTGACTCTGCTACAGAGATGCTATGTCGTTGCATTACACTCGTTGATAGCCCCACCAGTCAACAGTCATTATATATGTTTTGTATTAGTGCTTAGAGGAATCAGTTCCACACTGCATTCTTCAACTTTAGCAGTTGTTCATTGTGAACAGGATAGAACTTTAGCACTTAATTTTATTTATGGATCGAATTACAGTTCCACTCATAGGACAAATTAGGGTCATGACAGACCCATGCCCCCCACTGTTGCACACAATAAACCTAGAACCATCTATCATATTGTGTAGTCTGCACCTTGGGTCGAAACTTAGAGCCACCTTCTGAAGTTTCGTGGCATGTGCGAGCACTCGTTGTATGAACCAGCGTTCGCAGTCAGATCCTGCTAACCCGGTGAAGTTTGCTTCCTGGATATTAGCCAAGCACATTTGATGGGATTTCCAGTGGTCTGGGTGATTGCACGAGGAGCTGCCATCGCGACGGGCCTAGGGTAAGAACAAGGGAGGATAATATCTGTGATCTTAGTGCAATGTAAAGGAATGGTATGGTATATGAAAAAGAAAATTTTAATAAAATGCAATAGAATTAGCTAGGATACATACTCACCATTGTAATGCAGTGTACGTGGAGGTATTTGAGATAGCTACATTGTTTTAGGATCTCTGTTAGACCAACTCCGAACGAATGCAACTCCCACAAATAAACATGAACAGTCAAGGATACTAAGTGGGGAAGATGGGGTATCCTCCCACTAATTATGTCAGGAACCTCGTAATCGTCCTAATAAAAAAGGGGGAAAAGAACATACAAGTAAATAATAAGCATCCCAAAGACGTCATTGCTATTTCCTTTAAGCAAACGAGGTAAAGAAAAGGCAATGCGAAAGCGAAACACAGACCATTACAGCACACTAGGTATTCCCTTTTTGTTCATTCGATTTTTTGGAAAGAAAAAAGGATTTTCCTTTAATTCGACATGATTCACATATGGATGTTTCGCTGGCCATATAGAAAGCATATAGACAAATAATTAGTTCAAACAGTCTTGACAGTATAGAGGACTGCAAAAAATTGAAAACAATGCCATGAAAATAGGTGCAAGTAGAAACAATGCAAAACCAGGCGGTATCATTTTTATGGCCAGAACTAAATAAATAATCAAACAAGCGTATTCCTTTATTATGTGTGTAGCACTAGAAAATAGCTATAATTTACTTCTGCTCGTAGAATCAATGAAAAACCAGTGGTTTCATTTATTATTTTTCTTAAAAACAGTCCAATTAATTTGCTCAGAGGCCGCCGGCAGACACCTCTCGCCGTCGCCGTCCTTTCAACCTGCTGCGCACGCCCATCTGCTGCTCCGCCGCCATAGCCGCAGATGAGATCGGTTTGATGCGCACGGCGTGTGTGTTTTGTTTTGGAATCCAACACAACCTCGAGACGTGGAGCGTCCGTTTCCATGTGCACGCGGTGCACCGGACGAGGCTCGAGTCTTGGAAGTGTTGGGCTGGTTGGTTGCCAATTACCGGCCCGATTCAGGCAACCGGTGGCTTGTTACACCACGGCGCACCGTGCATCTACGGGAAACGGACTCTCGGATCGAATTTGGTTGCCTGACGGGCGTTCCACGTCTCGCAGGTCTCTTGTTTCCTTGAAGCATAGGCCGTGCGCACCAATCCGATCGCATCTGGCTGCGGCGGCGGCGGCGGCGGCAGCGGCGGAGCAGCACAAACCATGGGCGTGCGCGGCAGGTCGAAGCGACGGCGAGCGGCGTCTGCCGGCGGCGCCGACCTGATCAGCGGCCTCGGTGACGACGTGCTCCTGCGCATCCTCGAGCTGCTGCCGGACGCCAAGGACGCGGTGCGCACGGGCGCGCTCTCGCGGCGCTGGCGCGGCCTCTGGACGCGCGCCGGCTCCCTCACCTTCGACTCCAGCAGCAGGCGCAGGAGGAAATTAAAAAGAGGCAGCAGCGGCGACAGAAGGTTCCTCGGCTTCGTCAACAAGGCCCTCGCCCAGCGCGCCACGACGGACGCCGCCCTCGAGCACCTGGCCATCTCGTTCGCGCTCACGTCTCCTGACAACGGACATCCAACTAGACGGCTGGTGCTGCGGTCCGCCGACGCTGCGCAGGAGTGGGTTCGTTACGCGGTGCACAACACGGTGAAATCTTTCGTCCTTAAATTGCAGTTGTTCTCTTGCCGCCGTGAGATCCGTAGAGGAAACGTCAGGGAGATGAGGCAACGGAAACCCATGATCAATCTCAGCGAACTTGCTGGATCAGCAAAGCTAGAGACCATGCATTGGGAACTGCAAGGCGTAAGGCTCCAGCTCCCCACCACTGCAGTGTTCACCTCGCTCCTGGATCTCTCACTTGAAAACATTGAGTTCGCTGCTGGCAGTGGCCACCTTCTTGCCCGTTTTCTGTCATCGGCATGCTGCCCGTCGCTGCAGAAGCTTCAGCTGAGCAAGTTTAGGCTCCTTAATCTGAATGAGTTGCTTATCGAGGCCAGCGCACTCATAGAACTGTCAATGTCAACCGCGCCAAAGTGGGAAAACTCTTGGAATTTGAAACTAAAAACTCCTAGACTCCGGTACTTTCGTGTGCAGGACGACTATGGCAACCTCAAGACACTTGGGATCTCCGCCCCTAGGCTGGAGGAGCTCTTCTGGTCTAATCAACCTCACCATATCGACATTGACGGTGAATTGCCATGCCTGAGGAGCCTCAAGCAGGTTCGGTTGGAGTCGCATGGATATGGAGAAGACGATGACATCAACAACGGTAGCATTTGCCTACTCCGGTCGTCACTCACATGTCTTGAGGTATCTCTGGAAGTAGATATGGTACGTATCCAAACATTAAAGTTTCATTTTTTTTCCTTTGTCTTTTAAATGAACTTGCAGCTATGCGGAATTTCAAAAGTAAATTGCTCTGCTTTTTTAAAAAAGAATGAAACCACTAGCAGATATAAATTATATTAGCAGTTTTCAAATGCTACACACATAATAAAGGAATAAGCTTGTAATCAATTATTTAGTTCTGTGGAATAAATGATACCGCTAGTTTTTGCATTGTTTCTACTGCATCTTTTTTCATTGCATTATTTTCAATTTCTTGTACTCCTCTGTACTGTCAGACTGTTTGAACTAATTATTTGTCTATTCTTTCTATATATCCAGTCATAATAATTGGTTTTTAAACTTGTATATATACTCTTTATATGCATACTACGCTCACTAGCTAGGAATGGTTCATACTAGTTATTAGTTAACTGAGTGTGTAGTGTATAAATGGCTATATTATATTTCTATGAATTCGTCCAATAGTTTTCATACATGTGTCATTTGCCACAAATCATTAGAATTATTAAATTGAACATCCATATGTGAATCATGTCCAATGAAAGGAAACTCCTTTTTTCTTTCCAAAAAAATCAAATGGACAAAAAGGGAATACCATATTGTGCTGTAATGGTATGGCTTTCGCATTGCCACAAATCATTGACTTCTTTGGGATGCTTATTTACTTGTATTTTCCACCTTTCTTATTAGGATGATGACGAGGTTGTTGACCTACTTAGGGCTACTTTGGAAGCCCAGGATCCCGGAGGGATCCCGGCCTTTTCCCTGGGCCCGTCTCCCGCGCGCCGGTCTCCCCCGGGCCGATTCTGGGCGCCCTTTGGCAGCCCACCCACGCGTGGGTCGCCGCCCGGTTCCCTGCGTTTTCCACGCGGAACGAAACCCCGTCTCCTGAGGCCGGGAGAATCTCCCGTGGCGAGACCGTCGCCGCGAGTCGCGAGTCGCGTGCGCTCCGTGCGAGGGGTCTCTTCTCCGTCGCTGGTGGCGAGGCCGCCGCCGCCCCGACCGTCCGTTCGCCGTCGCGAGGTCGCCGCCTACCCGACACCCATCGAGGTCGCCGCTGCCCCGGCATCCCGCCTCCGTCGCCCCCGGCATCTACCCCGGTCGTCCCCGGCGTCTCTCCGCCGCCCCTCTACCGCCGTCGCGTCGTTCCTCCACTGCTGTCACCTCGCTCCCCGTCCGCCGTTGCCATCTCCACCGCCATCGGTCTTGAAGGTCAGTGAGTCTCAACTTATCTCCTTCCTTGCTGATCTGCTAGGGTTTGATCCACATCTCCATTGTTTAGAGCTTGGAACTCCAGATCCACGAGCCAAGACGCCTCTACCACTACCCGCTGTGCCTCCGTGAGAAGTGCTGACGTCGTCGCCGGCTACAAGACACCACCTCTTGGCCCCTATTGCATCTGCACTAGCCACTAGCTAAGGTTCTCCACTTCTTCTCTTGTCACATCGTTTCTTGTGTGTATCCTGAAATTTATGTGTGCATCTATTTACTACTGCAGCTGTACAATCTATAGCTTAAATTGGCTCGATTTTAGGATAGATTGTTTGGGAATAGCTTAATTATTTTGGTTGGGTGTATTTAGATGAAGACAAGATCACCTACACAAGATTTGAGGGCAAGCGGTTTTGTTTCTGTGCGTGAGCTGCTCCTCGTCACTGTCTATTTTTTTTATCTGTGCGTGATTCAGCTAGTGCAGTACCTCAGCTAGAGCAGTCTTCTTACTGATTGATGAATGAAGGAATCGATTACGAGTATTTTTCTTTCAAGGAAGTCAGTTGCTACTACTTCTAATACTTCTTGTATAATATTTTTGTAAGTGTCAAATTTTACCATGGTTTGGATGCATGAAATTCAAGCTAAGTCTGGAAATTTGCTGTGTCATGAGCATGTGAAATTTATTGTGGGTGAGCTAAAAAGTTACTGTGGTTTAGGGTCTTCAAAATTTGGCTAAGTCTATAATTTTACCATGGTTTAGGTTCATGAAAATTTACCCAAGTCTACACTTTTACCATAGTTTGGATAGATAAAATTTAGGCTAAGCCCTAGTTAACCGAGTCATCTATGGTTCTAAGACTGCTCATGTTTGATAAAGTTACTGTTTTTTGTTGATTTCACGCCTGACATGATAGATGCTTGATTTTTTCTCCATGTTTAGGACTGTGCATATAGGCATTGGGTTTACCAATGTTTTTCATGATCTGTTCCAATTGTTATTAGTAGTATAATCAATCACTTCTGAACAGTGGTTTGGCATTCCTCAGTTGGATTAAAAGTACTAGGCTCCTGTTTATTTAAACTTGGTTATTCAATATGCATGCTTGTAGTTATATGTTTATTTATTTGGACAGTGACATGCTACTGCTGTTCATTGACATGCTAATACTGCTTGTAATATATATACATATATTATCTATGTAATATATAATAGTTTCATATATGCACACTAGATGGCTTCTTGGGAGGAGCTTCTTAGAAACTTTATGTTGGAAGAGGAAGAAGAAGATGAGGAGTTTTTCTTTTTTCTCCTTCCTACTCTAATGCCCTATCTCGATGAAGAGAAAATACCTGAGCATACCTCATCTCTTCCTGGTGCTAAAAAGATTAAAGAAATCCTTGAAGGACATGAAAATTGGTGCAAGCAAGAATTTAGGATGGAGCCCGAAATATTTAGAGCCGTAGCCAACTTTTTCAGGACTGAGAACTTGCTACAAGACACAAATCATATGAAGATTGAGGAGCAACTTGGAATTTTTATGTTCATGCTATCACATAATGCAAGCACAGATCGACTGAAAAAAGAGTTTCAACATAGTAGTGAGACAATACATAGGAAAATAGGGAAGTCTTTGATATCATTCCAGCATTAATCCAAAAGTTCATCAGGCTTCCAAATCCCAGTCGTACACATATGAAGATTGCAAGTGACCCTAGGTTTATGCCATTCTTTCAGGTTGGTTCAAACATACCAGTACACTTTCCTTAATACCAGTACACTATCCAAATATTTAATATTTTTTCTTATATGTAGAACTGCATTGGTCTAATTGATGGTACTCATATCCCCATCACAATTGGGCAAGACATGGCCAGTCCCTTCAGAAATAGGAAACATACACTATCACAGAATGTGATGTTTGCCTGTGACTTTGACTTGAAGTTCACTTTTATCTCAGCCGGATGGGAAGGATCTGCATCTGATGCGGGAGTGTTGCGGTCTGCTCTTGGCAAGGGATTTACTGTGCCGCCCGGAAAGTTTTATCTTGTAGATGGAGGATACGCAAACACACCATCATTCCTTGCCCCGTACCGAGGAGTTAAGTACCATCTCAGCGAGTTCAGGGGTCGTGGCCGAAATGCATATGCAAACTACAAGGAATTGTTCAATCATAGGCATGCAATTCTTCGAAATTACATTGAGAGATCCTTTGGGGTTCTAAAAAAGCGGTTTCCAATTCTAAAAGTGGGGACACATCACCCAATTGAAAATCAAGTAAAGATTCCAGCAGCCGCTGCTGTGTTCCACAACATTATTAGAGGGTTGAATGGCAGTGAAGAGTGGTTTGACTTCCTACCTGATAATATCAACCCAGCAGATTATGTCGACTTGCCAGAGGGAGACGATGACTACCCAAGTGAGGAGGAATCAAACGCTGGAAATATCCTACGAGACCAGATTGCTCATCAGATGTGGGCTGCCTACAATGCGTAGGATAGTTAGTGTTTGGAATGTAGTTTAGGAGTTATGAGTTATGTATTTCTGTAATAAATTGTTCAATGCATTCTATAATACTTAGTTATTTGTGTCTGCAATACATTTTGTGGTGCAACATTCTGTAATAAATTTTGCAATATATTCTATAATATTTATGAGATGTATTTCTATAATTATTACTTGCAGCAATGTCAAGGGCTAGTTGGAACATTAGTTATGAGAAAGGGCTTGTTAATATTATGAGAGACCATGTGAATATTCCCATGTTCAGGGGTCAGAATGGTTGGACTGTTGATGGTTGGAGAAGTATCTCTGAGAAGTTTGCCCAAATGTTTCCTTTGGCACACTTCACAAAACAGCAACTACAGGAGAAGGAAAAGGATCTAAAGGGCAACTGGAAGGCAATACGAGATGCATTAAAAGAGAGTGGTGTTAGCTGGAATGAGTCTTTGTCCATGCTCATTGCGGAGCCGGATAAATGGAAAAAGTGGAAAAATACAAAAGTTGCTAAGTTCGAAAAGAAGCCCTTTCCTTTATTTGAAGACTGTTCATTATTGTATCATGGTATGTTATTTGAAACTTCTTTCTAAACATTAGAGGTTGTTCATTATTTGAAGTTATGTGTCCATATATTGACTGATTGTGCACTACTTTTTTTTGCGCAGGAAGTGTTGCTACAGGAGAGTTAAACTTCACATCAACTGAACACTTGCAGCCTGGTGCTCCCATCGCTCCCGCTGCTCCTGCTGCCCCCCCTGCTCCTACTACTCTCGCTGCTCCAGCTGCTCCAACTGCTACCACTGCAATCTCTGATAGCACAAGCATGTTCACTTCTTTTGATGGGCTACCAGATGACTCAAGTGCTCGCAATGAAGCTCAATCTGCACTTGCCAATCAAGAATCTGTGCAAGGAGCAAGAGGGGGGAGAAAGCGTAAGCAGAGTCACATTGGTTCTGCTGTTGAGGATTATGTGCAATTTAAGAAGAAGCAAACAAGCAAAACCTTGGAAGAGCTCAATGAGAAAAAGAAAAAAGATGAAGAGTTTTCTGTTGATAGCTGCCTTGATGAAGTGGACAAGATGGATGCACTTACTGATGAGGAGAAGGCGTATGCTATGACTATATTCAAATCTGAGATAGATAGGGAGGTATTTATGAAGATGAAAAACAAAAATGTTCGCTTGATTTGGCTCAAACAACAGATTAGGTAGTGTATTTTGTTGTGCTTACTTGCTAATGCTTTTCATTGCTTACTTGTGCTTGCTTGCTAATTCTTTTCCTTGTGGTTACTTGCAGAGCTATCAGTAGACAGTAGAGGCAATGTTTGAATTGAGAAGAAAATTTTAGAGGTATGTTTCCTTTCTCTTCTTCTAGTATTGCATCATGTTTATTGAACCTGGGCACTAAGAAATTGTGTTGTCATGATTGTCTTCCTGGTGCTTGCAAAAAAAATATTTCAGCTTTGGCAGTTAGTTATAATGTGCATCCAACACTGTTCAGAGTTCATGCAAAGTTGTGTTCTGTCCTTTTATAGCTAGGTAATGAAAGATCCTTTTCACTTTTGTCTTCTACTTTGCCTCTTAATTAGGTCTGGTAATTAGGATAATATTGCCAAAATTGTTATCGTTGGTAGATGCTTATACTGTTAGCAATTAGTATTGATGGATGGAGACTGTATGCAGTTAGGTGATTTGTGGTGAATTTGGATCTGCATATATGTTAGCAATTAGTATTGATAGATGAAGGCTGTAGCTTTTGTGGAGATTTTGGCCATAAGTTTTTTTCTTTTGTGAGGATGCATTCATCGATCTCTGATTTCTTGTTTTGTTTACTCAGCTGATATTTCTGCATTAACAGGACATGTTAATTTGATAGCGATTGATCACTATTTTCAGCTTAACTAATGATTTTGTTTTTTTGCAACAGCTCTCACATGATAGGTTGGCAACATCTTGGTATTTGAAACTGGTGGTCAACTCAAAAGCTAAAGACAGAGGCAATTGTTGAAAATGTGTTGCAAATTTATTCATAAGTTATTAAAGTTTGTGCTGCCTTCTTAAGTTAGCATCCGAGCTACATTAGAAACAAAGTTGTATTTATTCGGCTGAGATCTTACTCATCAGTTCATCATGCTACATCTTGGTATTTATGATTACAACAAGCAAACTAGTAGGCTGACATTGTGCAATTTATATATTAATTACATTGGACTCCTGGTGCCTTATAAATGATTTGTGATATTATAATATTATGCTTGTACGGAGTATGTATGCTGTAATATAAAGTGTGAGCATATGTTTCTTATATGAACTAGTAGGCTGACATTCAGATTTTTTCAGTCATGTTCTCTACTAAGCATGTTTGCTTATATGATTGGTAATATTTGGTGCATCAGAGGTATATCGATTGGTGATATATGGTTTTTGCTATATTTGGATGTACTAGTTAGAAAACGTAGCTGCTTAGTGCATGAGTGCATGTGCATGACTGTTCACAGTCAACTGAAGAGAAGCAAAAAATTCCCCCTCCCCCCCACGCGCTTCCAAATACGAGAGCGGAGACTTCCCACGCGGGGGGCCAGCGGGACAGGGAATGGATTGGCCAGGGAATTTCCCGTGGTGGGTTTTGCTTCCTGGGTTAATTACCCCGATGATGCCAAAGTAGCCCTAGGAAGACGAGTGTGCCATGCACGGGGCCTCCGCCAGGGAGACCCCCTCTCTCCCATGCTGTTCGTGCTTGTGATGGAGGTTCTCAACCACATGCTTGGCTATGTTGAGCGCAACGGATTCCTGTCGCCGTTGGTTGGTACCCGTGGCTCTCGTGTGAGCCTGTACGCTGATGATCTCGTGCTATTTGTGGCGCCGGTTGAGCGGGATTTGCTATCGATCAAGTCTGTTCTGTCTGTCTTTGGGTTAGCTTCAGGTCTATTCTCCAACTTGGACAAGAGCTTGGCCATTCCTATTCACTGTTCTGAGGAGGAGATTAGTCTGGTTCGAGATGTTCTCAGTTGCCACGTCGAGGGCTTCCCGTGCAAATACTGTTAGAAATTTAGGCAAATTCATGTTTAAATTAATCTATAAAAATGATTTAACCATAATAATCAATATATCATATATGTGCTTGTTCATGCATAACAATATAGTGTTAACCAGCAAGATATTTATCATAATAAAATCCAAGACAAACATGTTACTCATCTGGTTAACACTAACCAACAAGGCTATGAACGTGACAAGAGAAAGAGCAAGATGAGCAAGATGATCATACCCTGCGGCAACAGAGCCGGAAGCACCCGAAAGTGACATGGTGCTTTGTCATTGTAATCGTCCCGATCGGTGCAGTGCAGTGAGGATGCCGTGAAGACCGCGTAGCCGGGAAGTAGACAATCAACACCTTGTGCCAACGCCGGGATCAGGGAGTGGATCAAGCGGGTAGTCGTATCACCGATGGATACTCCCCAAAAACGTGATGGCCACCCTTCACCCGAGCAGGTGAACTCGCTGGATGGAGACGTTCCAGAGGCCTACCCTTCCATCTCGTGTGCGCGCAGGAGACGGAACGGAGAAACTTTGAAAACAGCGAGAGCTTTTCTGGTAGTGTGTTCTAGCCGGCTTATACACAAGAGAGTTGGAATATATATATTCCTTGCTGCCCAGCGGCAGAGAAACGAGCAGGCACACGATGGCATTTGAGAAAATCAATGCTAGTGATGAAAACTCCCGTAATCATTTAGCACGATTCAACACCAGTGAATGAAACTCCCATATTCATTTTTCCAATTAACTAATGAAGGTGGAAGTAACTTCCGTAAGACTGTCTCCAACAACACTACCCAAACTCAAAAGTAGATCCTTCACAGTGTTTTAGGTACCAAAATCACATTCCAACAGATGACGCATTCAGAGGGCGCATTTTGCGTATCACCAGATCTGAAACGCAAAAAAGCGTCCTCCAGAGCGACGACGCAAATGTCTGGCGCCATAGCAGTGGGTCCACGGCGGGTCACGTGGCACCTTCTCCTGCTCCGCGGCAAATCTTATGAGTCCGCTGTTGGAGAACGGTAGTTTTGAGTCAGGTAGCCTTCCACTGTGCGCCATCCAAAGTATAGAATGCCTCCTGTGTTTGCGTTGCGTTTGTTGGAGATAGCCTAACCCATGCAGTCATCAAGTAATTTAATTGGCAAAAAGGAAATGGTTCATTCGATGCCTGCCTGCCTGCCTTCTCTCATTGCCTGTTTGCATGCCTTCTTTGCTTCGCATGGCCTGTCCAGCCACCAGCAACGCATGCATGCAAGTGACACATTAAAATAAATAAGCCAACATATATTATTTAATATAAATCATAGAGCTTTATTAATTATTGAATATATTATATGGTCTTAGTCTATAATATATCAACAATCCCCACCAAACTCTAAGATTTATAGAAAATAATCTCAAAACCATAGCTCTTTTGATATACCAGAGTTTCAACGGGGACTGTTAAGTTGAACACCCGTCTAGAGCAAAGGCTAGGCTCATTCACAACTGACCAATGGACTATGCCTTGAATTGACAGTTTTGTGCGAATTGAGTTTCATCAAAGTTCTTTTCATGGTACTTGGCTGCTATAAGCATCCCCTCTTTTTGAAGCATATAAGTCACACTTCTTGGCCTTTCATGAGTATCTAGAGATTACCCGCATCTCATAGATTATGACTAGCAATCGAACTCATATAGGTGTGTTCCTTATAAGACGTTCTGTAGGACAACATCCCTGCTCAAAAGAGCCACTCGGATCACATTAAGAACTTAATCAACCTGCCATACAGTGTTGGAGAGATGGTACATCTCAAATGAGCTGGTATTTTATTCTAAGGAGTCTCTTCCTCAGTTATCCACTAGCTTGTTGCACCGTCCTAATTCATGGGATCTCCAATCACATAGGACAGGTTACCACTATGGAATGATTTCACGTGGGTCTCAAGCCCAACTCTCTCGATGCACCTTCTATCACATTACGTGATAGACCCTTAGTGAATTGATCTGCCAGATTATTAGATGTATGGACATAGTCCAATGCAATTACTCCGGAGTTTCTTAATTTTCTAACAGTCTTCAGACGCCTTTTCACTTGCCTTGTAGACTTCGTGTTATCCTTAGAACTGTTGACTTTTGTTATCACAGTTTGATTGTCACAGTTCATAGAAATGGCCGGTATAGGCTTCTCCACAACCGGTAAATCCATAAGAAGTTCACGGAGCCACTCGGCCTCGGCGCCAGCGGTATCCAATGCTGTTAATTCTGCTTCCATTGCAGACTTCGTTAAGATAGTCTGCTTGCAAGACTTCCAGAAAACAGCACCACCTCCAAGCAGAAATATGTATCCGCTCGTGGCATATAACTCATCAGCATCAGAAATCCAATTAGCATCACAATAACCCTCAAGTACCCTTGGATACCCAGTAAAGTGAATTCCATAACTCATTGTTCCTTTTAGATAGCGCAAAACTCTCTCAAGAGCTTTCCAGTGAGTATCTCCCGAATTTGACACAAACTGGCTTAGTTTGCTCACAGCAAACGAGATATCAGGCCTGGTTGCACTAGCTAAATACATGAGAGAACCAATTATTTAAGAATACCTCAATTGATCTTTAGAAATTCTGTGATTCTTTTTAATTATTACACTTGGGTCATAAGGAGTAGGAGCAGGCGTACACTCACTGTACCCAAAGCGAATCAGAATCTTCTCCACATAGTGGGACTGCATAAGTGTTACCCCACCATTTTCTTCATCTCTCAAAAGCTTAATATTAAGAATAACATCAGCTATACCCAAATCTTTCATCTCAAAATTACTCGACAGAAAATTTTTCACTTTTTTAATCACATCAATATTATTCTCAAAGATTAAAATGTCGTCCACATATAAGCACAATATTACACCATTACCTCCACCAAATCGATAATATACACATTTATCAGCTTCATTCACAGCAAAGCCGGCTGATATTAAAGTTTTATCAAACTTCTCATGCCATTGTTTAGGAGCTTGCTTTAGGCCGTATAAGGACTTTAACAGCTTACAAACCTTACCCTCTTGACCTTTTACAATAAATCCATCTGGCTGATCCATATAGATCTCTTTCTCAAGCTCTCCATTTAGAAAAAAAGCTGTCTTAACATCCATCTGATGAATGAGAAGACCGTGTGAGGCAGCCAAGGATAAAAGCACACGAATGGTCGTCAAACGGGCAACTGGTGAGTAAATGTCAAAATAATCTTCTCCTTCCTTCTGTGTATAGCCCTTAGCAACTAGTCTAGCCTTGTACTTCTCAACAGTACCATCAGGCCTTATTTTCTTTTTGAATACCTATTTACACCCCACAGGTTTACATCTATAAGGACGATCAACCACTTCCCAAGTACCATTAGACATAATAGAATCCATCTCACTTTGCACAGCTTCCTTCCACAAGTCAGCGT
>DXKC01000043.1:0-20169 GCA_031170775.1 Cymbopogon citratus
GGCAGGGGCTACCAGGTCCAGGATAACCTAACATTTGGATCTGGTGGCCCCAGGGCAACGGGTGGCGCCCATTGTGGTGGAGCACGCGTATGATGGTGGTTGGCGGCATCAACGACGGGTGCTTTAGTCGGCGGCGGTTGTCAATGGCCTCGACGTGCTGCTGGTGGACGTGTGCGTGAGGAGTATGGCCGGTTCTCGGCACGTCGCCTAGTTGGTGGGGGTGGATGACGCAGCTTCGGTTGTCATGCATAGTCGGCGCGTCGATGCCCCTCTGGCGAGGCTTTTGCAGGATGGTTGGCAGCGATGACCATGGTGACATGTTGGGATCAGGCCTGACATCTACGCTTGGTACCTTGGGTGAAACTTTCCCTATTGGGGGCGTTGTGTACATAGCAATTTCCACGGGTGAAAACCATGTTCTTACTTGGACGAACGACGACGGCGCATTATGTGTCGTAACCTTCCTGCAGTCGTGATGTCTCATGGTAGGGTGTGTGGCCATGGTTGGAAGTCGGAGCTACTCTTGCGATATGCTTGAGCTGGGCAACGATGACTGTGGCCTCTTGCTTGGGCAACTCCGGTCCCATATATTTGTTCGGTCATCGTTTACTCTGTTGTGTCTGCGTGGGTAGACTTCGCCTTCGCGGTGGTTCACGCAATCACGCCACGTTTGGCTGCCTTCTACATATAATTACTCTCTACTTATCAATCGAAGCCGGTAACACGGATTTTTTGAAAAAATAAATAAAATCATATTATATTTGAAACGGTGGAATTGAGCATCCACGGATATGCTATTTGTGACTACCTTCACAAATGGGCCCATGACCTCACGCTCCCCTCACACTCTATGCCCCCACCAGTCGCAGCGGACTCGCTGCATGCCCCGACTCACCTGCCACACGCCTCGCCCCACTCGCCCGCCCCTCGTCTCGCCGGTGCGCACTCCACTTGCCCACCCACACCTTGTCGGTATTGTCCCATGCTGTCGACTAAACATGCTCGGCAGTCCACCGAGGGGGTTCCCCACGATGATAAATTTATTGAGGTGCGCGAGATCAGAAACCAGAAGGCAACAAAGACACAAAAGTTAGACAGTGGTTTGTATTGGCTATCGTATGACTGATCCTGTCTTTTGAGGGGTTCCATATCCACCTTATATAGCTGGCGATTATCGCGTACAAGGATCAAGGGATCATGTCCATTATAACCATCTTGGCGATTTCTCTTGGATATCATCCTTGATCTCTGTGGCGCCGTCGAGCGCTGTTGCTGGACCGCAAGTCTTCATCTTGCGGGCTTGGACCATCTTGGAGGCCTAGCGAGGTGTGATGGGTGGCCGAGTAGCCTCGCCGGCTAAGAGCATCCAAAAAATTGCTTCTTTTAAATAGTGATAAATTGATTTTATTATGTATTTTGTGTCCATGAAAACTTAACAAAATGGCAATTTTTGTGGAATTAAAATTTATCTTGGGGAGTAGCTACATGTTTATGCATACATGCTGCTGCATTATCTATTTTTTGATGTATGGTTTTGAATTGAGATTGAAAAGGATTTCAAAACCTATTTGAAAACCTATTTGAAATGCTTTGGAAAAGAAAAAGAAAAGTGAAAACCGCACCCTCGCTCTCCTCTCTCATTTCAGCCCATTCGGCCTTTGTTGTTTAGCAGAGGTCTGTTTTCCTTCCCAGGCCCGTAGGCCAGTTGGCCCATTCTCCTGTCTCTTCTTTCCTACTCGCTCAGGCCAGCCTGGCCCATGGCCTTGTTGTATTTTGGCAGCAGTTTCCTGCGGCCCGTTCCTCTCATTCTTGGGCCGAAAGGCCGAGGCCCAACCCGCAGCGCCCCTCCCTCTTCTCTCTGACTACCGACCGGGACCCACATGTCGGCGCCTTTCTTCTTCCCCGCGCCAGGATTCCTGCACCGCAATCATCGCAAGCATCACTACAAGAATCCTGCTAATCCGTGATGAATTATTTTCATCACAGATCAACAAGAAAACATCACCAAACAGCATCTGTGATGATTTTAGATATCATCGCGGATTGAGCGTCACCGATTAACCTCCGTGACGTTATGGCAGAAATCATCACGGATTAGTGAAACCGGTGACGATCTTAAATCGTCACCGTAGAGCCCGAAGCCTAGTTAGCCCAGCCCAAGTCCATTTGCTGTGACGAAATAATAATGTCACCGATTAATTGCCATGTCATTATAAAGGCTTACATGGATGCTTACGTGGACAGGTACCTCAGCCCATCTAGAAATGGGCCAAAATCTAAATGGGCCAATTTTAGCTTCTTTTGTAACTCTTTCCAGCCATTTTAGTAACCCATTTTTAGCCATTTAGCAGCCCAGTTTCAGCTGTTTTCAAAGGCCATTTCATCCATTTGACAGCCCAATTCCATCATGAATTACAGCCCATTTAAAAGCCAATTTCATCATCAAGCCCATATACACAGCTCATTCTCACACATACATCACATATACACAGCCAATGATAATAATTGCAAAACACATCAAAAAAAATAGTATTATGGTTCCATTCAAATAACATTACACACATCTCATCCAACACCTCATCAATCTTATAGTTTGTACACATTCCAGTAGCTTAATCATGCAGCTGTAGATGCAAAAGTCAAGCAACAGCAGCACAGTAGGAGCCACAAAATGAATCTTGCAGCAGCAGCAAAATGCGTCCAACAGCAGCCGCAAAATGCGTCCACCAGCAGCAGCAAAAGATAGCATATATAGGTTAACTTGGTCGAAATTGACTTGACATAAGTTATAACAGCAAAATGTATGAAGTCAGTAAGATGTAGCACCATGCATGTCCTAACTTGGTCGATTTTGACTGAGCAAACGATCAAGTTTTGCTTCCATCTCAGATTGTGCCCTCTTCATCTCCTCTCGGTCCATAATCCTTGCATTCTCAGATTCTTCGACTTTCTTTGTCAAAGCAGCCACTTGCATACTCCTTGAACAAATCAAATGCATCAGGTTCTTCATCGTTGTATTTGTCTCCCTAAAAACAATATTTATATGCATCAGGTCAGTGCTCACAAAAATCAGGGCTGAATCATGCATACAAATAGAGAATTAGACATGCACATATAGGACAACTACTGTTCCTGGGCAAAAATAGGTAGCAGCAACTCATGTTGAGCTAAGCAAAATCTAGCATTTTTATCCATCAAGAACTAAGTTGTGCCTCTGCCAAAATGTTTAGTTAGATCTCCATTTTTTAGCACAAAGACTGCCAAGCATCCACCCATCTTAAATGAAATCACTCGACAAAATTGTCGTTCCATAATGCTAGTACTCAACAAATGTATATGTAATCAGATTGGATGATAAAATTTGACAAGACCAACACCCCCACAATTAGCTTGTAACTAGCAGCAGCTCACTACATCAACACAACGTGCAGCTATGATTTATAAATGCCAAACAAGTGCAATTTATATACATGCCAAACTAGTGCCATTAAGATATGTGCAGCTCAGATTTATACAACAATACAGATTTGCGATTTACATATGTGCAGCGCCACAAATGGACATGGTTAACTTACCAAATTTTCAGCATAAACCATGTAGGCACGGGAGCCAGTAGTATGATGGTACTTAACCTTTGCTCGATTGCCTTTGTTCTTTTGGCATGTCTCCTATACCAAAGACAATAAATTTAAGGTTGGTGACAGAATTGCTTATACAAGGGAACAATCTGTTTTTTAAAGAAAACATACCATCTTTTTGGGACTCTTCCATATTTCTACAAGTTGCATCCATTGTTCATTAGACATGCATTTGACTGGAGAAGTTTTTGTAACCAAATGTAGTGGAAAAGGATCAAAATATTTTTCCTTCAGCCTGCGTCTTTGGTTGCGAACTGCAATCTTCATCATCTCAATACAGGCCTTTTCAACTGTCTTATCCTCTGTGTTTATGTCAAACTTGGCCTAATCGAATATGTATAGAAAAGAATATCAATTCAGTAATTTACGGCATAAACAACAAACAATAGTTCTTATATTGAGACCAAATGTGGAAAGGAGCAGAGAATGTATGTACCTTTAGTGCTGCCAGGAATAGATCAACGTACACAGATCCAGGTTCTTTCTCTTTGTTTGTTGAACTTGATGCAGGTTCTTGCTCTTTGTTTTTTGAACTTGATGCAGGTTCTTTCTTGTATAACTTCCAGTGCGTGAGTATAGGCACATGGTTCCTAACTATGATGTTGCATTCAGTTGCATATTTTGAAGCAACCATAGGAACCACTGGCCTTATATTCCCTTCAGTTATGACAAGGGGAAGCTTGCCACGACGCGCTCGGTTTAACCTTTGGAGACCAAGTCCCATATTATGTCCCCGGGGCCTTCTCTCCTTTCGCCCTGATTGTAAATGTACATTGAAATTAAATTTAAGTAGGGGAAGAAAACATTGATCCAAAAAGATCATGAATTTAAGCTCTGCATACAACATTGATCCACCAAGGCAATATGGGATATGAAAAACAGATGAACAAACTGTCACCTTGGTTGGCAATCTGGTTATGGTCACCATGTTGGGTAATGCCATCAGCTACGCCAGCCATAGCAGTGTTGTCATCATGCTGGGCCAAGCCATCTAAAAAGGGCACCTAGTAAGAATGTATTCATCATACAAACCATAACTTATAAAATGACAGTAAGAAAGCATCACCTCCATCATCCATATGGCTATGCTGATTAGCACATCGAATTGCATCAGAACCCGTGGTCATGGGAGTGTTGTCTAGTGGAGCAGAGTTATCACCTAAAATTAATTGCATAGACATGTTACCAGAACTGTGAAAATTGGTTTCATAAATTTTTTATACCTAAAACTCTAGTTAACATTTTCACAAGGTTAACAATCATTAAACTTGCATAAACATGTAACATATAGATAAACTTGAAATAGCATGTTGAATATTTTTCATAGCAAACTCAGTAATGGAATGAAACTAAGTAATGTGGCAGTAGAACTGGCCTTCAACAACAGTCTGTGTGAGACTTGCATCTTGCTCAGCAATGTTTGTCTTTGACCTTCTAGTAACTCTAGGAGATATTGGGTCTGGAAAAACTCTCTTGCGAGGCTGAAACTTGACTCCACTAGGATGCACTCTTGTAGTTTGGTTGTTAGTTTTCTTGCAAGTCTTCTCCTTAGAGCACTGCTATAAATGAAAGCATGGATTAGTCAACATAGTATTAGAAATTAATATTGAATTAGGAAGAAAAACAACAATTTAAGACTTGACAAGATGGAGGAATTATCACCTTAGCATTGTTATCATCTATCAAACCTCCTTCACCACTATCATCCTGTAAAGGATCATACTCAGACTCAGAGTCTTCACTTTGATACTTGTCAGACTGAACATCTTCACTTTGATTCTTGTCAGAATGCCCAGCAACAGCTTGTGCAAAAATTCGATTGTACTCATGATTAGGAAGTCCAAGCTCTTTTAGTCTTGCACTGTTGCTCATGCATTTTCTCAGGCGCACCATATCATATGGATGCAGCGCCGGTGCTAAGATGACAAAAAAAACATGACCAGCATATAATTAGATATTTCATAACCAAAATAGCACTCCTAAAAATAGCTCACTACAATCTATAAATAATTAGTGTGAATCAATCTGGAGTGCACTCCTAAAAATAGCACTCCTAAAAAACATGACCAGCATATAATTAGATATTTCATAACCAAAATAGCACTCCTAAAAATAGCTCACTACAATCTGTAAATAATTAGTGTGAATCAATCTGGAGTGCACTCCTAAAAAACATGACCAGCATATAATTAGATATTTCATAACCAAAATAGCACTCCAAAGAAGAGCATAATCCATATATCAATCTGGAGTGCACTCAGATCTAGAATATTGGCATAAATAGGTCTAGCATACACAGCACACAAATCACCAGTAAACCGTTGCACAACTATTTTGCATCCAACAGTGAACCAAACCATGACATATTGATCCAGTAAAGAGCAGGTGGTATTAGGACTATATACCTGCTACAGTAGGTTCTTTTGGTTTCTTCGGCACACCCTTCGGCGCCATAACAAGATGTTCTTGGGACTGGCGATGCTGGTCGCAGTGTTCGGATCCTCTCGGCAACGAGGGATGCGGTGGTGCAGGGGTCCTTCAAGCAACGACGGTGGCGGTGGGCAGTCGCGGAGCCTGCATCAAAATATAAGGGGGGGCAATTACAAATTAAACCCAACATGCACATCAAACGAGTTCAGTTTGAGACACCAAATAAGTTCAGTTTCAGCCATCCTTCCTATGGATGCTGTGCGTGTAGGCCTATAAACTTTAGTACCAAGTGAATAGCACCAACACGTGAATGGTACTGGCGCAGCACCTAATGCTGCTGATATGCAACACTACATCCTTCCTATGGATTTACAGCCTAGGCTGTGCGAACTGCGGATGCAAGTGCACGGAGACGTGCATCAGATTAACAACGCCGGCTACCCAGAGATGTGAATCGGCAGGCATGGAATCGTGGAGGGCAAGAACGAAGCGAGATTACAAGCTTTAGAAAAAAAAATATACAATGGCACGGTGGCGGTGGAGCATACCTTCAGGCTGCTGGTGAGCTAGGGTTCCGTCGATGGCTAGCAACGGCGACGGCGGCAGGCGGGGCTTGAAGACGATGACGGCGGTGTCGGGCTGCGAGTGTACAGGATCTCATGGACCACCAGGACGCGACGGTCTCTTCCGGAAGGCCGCCGGCGAGCTGGAGGCTTGGGCGGCGGCGGCTGAAGGCTGGAAGGCCGCGCGCGAGCTAGAGGATGGGTGGCGGCGGATGGAGGCTGGAAGGTAGCCGGTGATCTAGGGTTCCATCAACACGGCTCCATCCGAGGAGGACGGCAGGAGGCTTGGTGGCGGCGGCTGGACTGGAGGAGGGGTGGCGGCTGGACTGGAAGAGGGGTGGGAATTGGGGATTTTGGTTTTGGGGAGCGTGGCTGGTTGGGAGAGAAATTGGAGTGCGGTTGGATAATTACTAACGTGCCCCTGTAGGTTTCTTTAAGGAAGTATGTCTAACCATGGGGTAGTGAGTCAATTCCAGTGCGAAATATTTCGGGTTGGCGCTAGAAAGCCCGCCGAGCTGCTTGGGCGCGCGGGATTTTTCCGTGAAATTGAACGCTACTATCTAGTTTGGGGCCCTAGATAAGTAAATATACATTATATATTATATAAAAAAGGTTATAATTTGGGATTTGCTACTATGTAATATTTATTCCACTAGAATCTATTTCATTCCATCGCTATTTGCCATATTCCATGAATTTTTTTGAAATTAGAAAATTGGGCCAAACAAGTGCCATGTATGATGTATACATATTTTATCGTGTCGTGATGCCTTTATGTTGATAATGATTAAAACTGTAGGTGTTAACTCGTAAGTAATATATAAAACAGTGCCTGATGCAAATTCGTTTGAGGCTATTTAGGGTCTCGAAAACTGGCCTCTTCATGTGAAAATTTCAAAATTTAAAATTTGAACCGTTCAAACTTTGTTAAATGAAAAGTTGACCATTACAACAATTGTGGAACTTGATGAGTTTAACAAACCTGTTATTCATGACTTTTATGTTTTGAGACCTTTTAGGGCTTCAAAAATTGCAATCAAAGCCTCTTTTTTTTTAAATCCAAGATTTGACTTGGTCAAACATGGCCAAACGAGCCATTAAATGGCCTCAAATAAAAAAACTTTGAATACCAAGTTTATATAACTCATCAAGATATACATTTGATACATAGGACTTTTTTGCATCTGAGAAAATGTTAGCAAGCACAAGTTACAAAACCATGAATCCCATAGAGACTTTATGGAACTATATGTGAGACTTGTGGATTTCGAACTACACTTTTCAAACACTTTGTCAAATGCAAAAATGGCCTATGTAGTAAATGTGTATCTTGATGAGTGGAACAATCTTCGTATTCAAAACTTTTTCATTTGAGGCTATTTAGGGTCTCGAAAACTGGCCTCTAGAGGTGAAAATTTTAAAATTCAAAATTTGAACCGTTCAAACTTTGTTAAATGAAAAGTTGACCATTACAAAAAATATGCAACTTGATAAGTTTAACATACTTTCTATTCATGACTTTTCTTTTTGAGACATTTTAGGGCTTCAAAAATTGCATTTAAAGCCTCTTTTTTTTGAAATCCAAGATTTGACTTGGTCAATCATGGCTAAATGAGCCACTAAATGGTCTCAAATGAAAAAATTTTGAATACCATGTTTGTATAACTCATCGAGATACACATTTGATACATAGGACTTTTTTGCATATGAGAAAGTGTTAGCAAGCACTAGTTACAAAACCATAAATCCCACAGAGACTTTATGGAACTATATGTGAGACTGTGGATTTCGAACTACACTTTCCAAACACTTTGTCAAATGCAAAAATGGCCTACGTAGCAAATGTGTATCTTGATGAGTGAAGCAATCTTCGTATTCAAAACTTTTTCATTTGAGGCTATTTAGGGTCTCGAAAACTGGCCTCTAGAGGTGAAAATTTTAAAATTCAAAATTTGAACCGTTCAAACTTTGTAAAATGAAAAGTTGACCATTACAAAAAATGTGCAACTTGATGAGTTTAACATACTTTCTATTCATGACTTTTCTTTTTGAGATATTTTAGGGCTTCAAAAATTGCATTTAAAGCCTCTTTTTTTTTAAATCCAAGATTTGACTTGGTCAAACATGGCCAAATGAGCCACTAAATGGCCTCAAATGAAAAAAATTTTGAATACCATGTTTGTATAACTCATTAAGATACACATTTGATACATAGGACTTTTTTGCATCTATGAAAGTGTTAGCAAGCACTAGTTAGAAAACCTCGAATCTCACACAAACTTTATGATTCACAATTTTGTTTCCACTTTAGCATGATTTGTAATATATTTTTCAAAACATTTTTAGGTTGAACTTGCAAGGTTTGCAAGATATTTCATCCAATTTTTAGATAGCGAGGGCCCACATGTATCATATATATATGCCAGTTAGACCATCACAAGTTAACATACAAAAATAGGACAAAAAAATCTGCAACTCCATTCACACAACCAAGTCGCCATTTTCTGCCATTTCATTAACACAACCAAGTTCACAGGTTCAGGTTCATATGCCATGTACCATTACAGATCAGAACATGGTCTCAAATTAGCAGAACATGATCTCAAATTAGCAGAACATGGTCTCAAATTAGTAGAACATGATCTCAAATACAAATTGGAGTCTCAAATACAAACATGACCTAAACTTCAAACAGGGTGTCCATAGCTGAAATATGGTCCCAAATACAAATTGAGATTACGCCAGAATATTAAAACATAAAATTACAACAGATCCTTGAAGCGGAACAACTACTCGTCGTCACTATCGACCTCCATAAGTGTGTCCTCTTCTTCGTTAAAATACTCCATAAGTGTGTCGTCTTCTTCATCTTCATCACCAATGACATCTACTTCTTTGCTAGACTCTTCCATCAACCGAGCAATTTCAGCAGCTTCAAAAACAGGGCCTCGCTCATTGTCTCTGTTTAAAGGCTTATCATATGTACTGTTAGAAACTGACTGTCGCGGACCCTCATCATCATAGCAGTCATCCTCTTGGTATGCCGTAGCATTAACCTCAGTCTGACTTACATTGTAAAGATGCCTATGGTCAAATGTTTGTACAACCTGCCAATTATCACCCAGCCTTGTGTCTGGCAAATAGAAAACCTTCGTAGCATGAGTGGCCAATATAAAACAATCATTCTTGTACCACAGACTTCCAACATTGATGCTTCTGAAAAAGCCATCATCATTAAGTGCAGTCCTCTTCCCGTCCAATTTGAACCAGTCACACTTGAACAAAACTACAGACCTCTCCTCGAAGCTATAGTCCAACTGAATTATCTCTTTTATGTTTCCAAAAAAATCAATTAATTCTCCCTTATGTGTAGCTTGTGACATTACTCCACTGTTCTGTGTCTTCTTGTTCTTGTCACGGTTAACAGTGTTAAACCGCACACCATTCACTATGCATGAGGAGTATTTTTTAACTCTCAAATCAGGACCGCATGCCAAGGAGAAGATATCAACATCCACCTCTTCTGGATTTGTACTATACTTCTTCAAAATCTGCCACATGCATGCAGCACACATATATTAGAAAAATAGCAGCTTTCTCTGAACAAACTGCATGCAGCACACATATATTAGAAAAATAGCAGTCTTCTCTGAACAAACTGCATGCAGCACACAATTATTGTAGCACACATATATTGATTCATACCCAAGACCCATTTCCTTTAGAATACCCTTTGCTTCATCATATGATTTTGGGAGTGCATTGTCTTCTGGGAAAGCATCAGCCAATATCTTCATGTGTGCAGTAAAAGCAGAATTGCTGATCCTATGTAATGACTTCAAATGAAGAAGCCTTACCACAAGTGAGAACCTTGAAAATTTGGTACATCCAGGATAAAGTTGACGCTTTGCCTCTCTCATGACAATTTTGAAAAATGAGTCTTTATCACGAGGTTCTTCAGTACCAACTTGATTTTCTACATCAGGTCTTGCATGTGTTGGTCTTGCGTGTGCCGCTGCATTCTGTAAGTCACCTAAAATTCCTTCCAAACGATCACCATAGTTGTCATCCTCTGTCACATCAACCCCATTTGTGGAACCATCATCATCTTCATGCATATCAATAGGATGCTCAATAACATTGACATCTATGCTCTCTCCATGATGAATCCACCGAGTATAAGTAGTTTCCATGCCATTTGTCAGTATATGCTTTCTAACCGCAGCTTGTTTTTGGTACTTCTGATTAAGACATCTGCTACAGGGGCATAGAATTTCAACATTCTCATTGAATTTCCCCTGAATAAAACTCATAAATTCTTTCACACCATCAATGTATTCAGGGGAAAATAGCCTGCTATGCACCCAACTTCTATCCATCTAATCAAACATTGCAGATAAATCACAATGAGTAAATTGCACTAATTCGAATGGTACATCCAACAAAATCAACAAAAAAGAGAAGAGATATACCTTGCTGGTGGGGGGCGGCAGTGCTGCAGAGATAGAGGATGGGGGTTCGAGGGCGGCGCTGATGTATGACGTTGCTGTAGGGGAAGCAGCGGTGGCCTTGGCTCGTGCCTCCTCGGAGAGTCACGCTGGAGCTTCCGAGGGGGCCGTCCAGGTGCCTAGCGACACGACCACAGCAGAGGCGGTCCTCTCGGCCTCGGCCCTTGAGGAGTCAGCTGTGGCGGAGGGCGGAGAGATGCGTGATGGCACGGCAAGGGAGGACGCGACGTTGCTGGACGGCACGGCAGGGGTGGGAAGCGGCAGCGCGGATCCTGCCTAATCTCGCCGGCGGCGGCGGTGTCTGGGTATGGCTCGGGTACCAGATTCAGATTGAGTCCGTGGAAGATATGGGATAACCAACCTACGCCAAAACTAAGCAGTCAAAAGGCGTCTGTAATCCAATTAAAACAGACCTGTGTAACTAGCGTAGTGGTAAGGCTGGTGGTTGGTGTGTGGCAGGTCGCGGTTTCGACCCCGCGGAAGCAGCCTTTTCTTTTTAATTTATTTTGTTATTACAAACACCATTATTTACAACAAAAGCAAAACAGAATCACAAGCTAACACACACGACTAGCTAGCAAACTGGTAGGTGTGATCGTTGCTATGTGGCAGGTCTGGGGTTCGACCCCAACAAACGTACCCTTTTTGTTTCTATTTATTTTATTATTATTACAAAACGCCAATATTACCCTTTTTGTTTCTATTTATTTTATTATTATTACAAAACGCCAATATTTAACGAACAAAAGCAAAATAGAATCCTATTCTAACGCAATTGATTAGCTAGTGCACTTCTATTTATTTTATTATTATAAACGCTAATATTTAACGAACAAAAGCAAAATAGAATCCTACTCTAACGCACTTAGCTAGTGCACTAGTAAGACTGTTCGATTCTATGTGTGAGGTTTAGGGTTCAACTCCCATCAACTCATGTGTTTAGTTCTCCAACATGCTTCATATACATGTAACAAAATTATCTAGTTTCAAATAATTTAACAATTTGTCTTTTAAGTTTGATACGTTTTGCAATCACATTTCTATTTTATTTTGCACTAAATTCATACATGGTGACGATCTTGATAAAATCGTCACGACTTAGCGGGCTCTGAATATCCAGTGGGCTCATCCGTGACGAAAAAATGAATATCATCACGGATTACACCTGCCTGTGATCTGTAGTGACGTTTTGTAAATTCATCACCGAGAAATCGTCACGGATTAGCAAGTTTCTTGTAGTGCATGCACATATTTGAAAACAAAAGTAGCAAATTTCGAAGATAATACCACTTTCAAGTTAGAGTACTCCACATAATGTGACGAACAGGAACATTTGGAGACACAAACCCAATTTGATCACTGTCATGAACCAGAAATACATTTGCAGTCTCCCGTGACTGATGAATTAGGACACTTGTTCAATGGCAGAACACAAATCTGGTCTGTGTGTGACTTTCAATGGGCATGTGCTGAGTTGTGTTTCAGCACGGTGAAGAAGAGGAAAGCGAGCACAGCAAACATAATGGTCATCCCTGCTAAGGTTGCCACATCGGTGCTTATCCTATTTTCACTCAAGGACCGTATGAGTGCTATCCTTTCCCACACATATGAGCCATCAGGGAGCTGTGGGCACTGGCACTGTCTCTCACACTGGGATGTGTCGCAGTAGAAACTTATCGTCGTCAGCACACTCATCGCATACTGAAATGGGTTCGTCCAGTACATCCACTTGTAGAACCTGATATCGGAGAAGAGGACCACCACACCAGAGGCGGAGATCCACAACGATGTGATTATGGAGACGACGAAGGCGGCGAGGATTGGACTTGGAGCAAGAAACGTGATCATCATGCTGAAGTAGGTCATACAGAGGGTGAAAATGAAGAGAACTGACCAGTAGGCCAGGAAATCGGCGGCTGTCTGAGTTCCTATCCCTGCCATGCCATTGCCAATGCCCACAAATGCCAATGTTGCTATGAGGAAGTAGGGAATTTCACTGATCACCCATGACACAGGGTAGAGTATTGGACGGTACATCTTGGACCTCATTTCTCTGAAGTAGGCAAGTTTATCAGTGCCAATTTGAGGAATCACATTGTTAGCAGATATAACCCCGATGAGTATAGTTTGCATGTAGATGTATAGTGATCTAGAAGTCACCTCATATGTGTTTTCATCCTTAATCTTAAAATAGAGTGAGCCCATCAGTAATCCAATCATCACACAACCACCAAACCTGCTGTAAGTATAGTTCACGTTCCTCCATAAGAACCTCTGTGTCCTCAACAAAACCAACCCTATTTGCCTTATAAATGATGCTGGATAGTTGTAACTAGTGGATCTCATGTTATTGTCCTTTTCATTTCCATGTTTGTTGTTCTTCATAGCAGTGTTAATGACCTTCATGGCCACCTCATACAAATGACTGTTCTGAAACTCGTCTGCAAAATGTGTCACTGCAAGTTTTTTTCTTGGAATTCCAAGTCCAATTACACCCATAACAAAACTAATAGGATTCTGTGTCTGAAGGTAGTGAGGAACCCTTGGGATCGCCGTAAAGTATCCAAGTATTTCATGGCAACTGAGTCCTACTGGGCCAAAGTAAGCTTGGCGGCCTTCTTGGGTTAGGATGATGACTTGATGGAAGTGTGAAAGGGCACGGGTGTTGGGATAGTTAAATGTTGCGATGACCGATTGACCGCAAACTAGTAATTGTGATAAGATGCTCAAGATTGCTGAGGTTCCAGATGAATCAAGACCTGAAAGGGGCTCCTCGAGGAATAGAATACTTGGGTTTGCTGCAAGTTCAACTGCAATTGTGAGCTTTTTTGCTACTTCAAATGTTTTCCCGGTTCCATCTCTCAGGGAACCAACCAAGTTATTGGCATAATACCGCAAGCCCAGCTGGTCAAGAACTAACTCAACATGCATATGCCTTCTTGCTTTGCTTATGTCATTTGTTAGTCTAAGGCTGGCACTGAATTGAAGTGACTCGCGTATGGTGAGGTAAGGTTGATGTGCATCAAGGCGCTCAGCATAGCCCACTCTTCTTGAGAAATCAGCAGAGGGTTTGGTGCCATTGACTCGGATATCTCCAGTAAAACTACCACCTAGAGGTGTCCTACCTGAAAGGCACTTTAGCAGTGTAGCTACACTTCCATTAGCACCCCCTACAAGAGCTAACATAATTCCTGGTCTTGCACATCCACTGATATTCTCAAAATCTATAACTTCTTCCTTTATTACCTTTCCACACCTGTCACCAGAAAGCCTTGTCAATTGTCATACTGCATGTGATAAGGAACTAAAGTACATTTTTTCCTTTAAAACTTTATTGGCCTTGTATCTATCTTCATGAAGTTGCATTTAATCATGTAATATTTTTGTAATTTGTTAGTTCCATTTATGTCGCTTCATAATATGTTCTACTCAATAATATTTTGCTAACTTTCAAGTGCAGACTTTATGAAATAGTACAGTAGTGTAGAATTGCAGCACAATTAATTGGATAATTACCTGACGAATGATAGATCCAAGAATGATAAAGTTATCGGTGTGACTGGTATTGTCAACTGCTCTGAATCAAATTTAACTCTAAATTCTTCCCTCCAGCTCCTGACACTCGCATTCTCATCATCAGAAATTACTATTGTGGAACTAGATGCTGACTTTGGTGGTTCCAGAGACTTGTATCTTCCTGACTCAGTAGAAGTTTCCATATAACTATCAATTGAACTTGAATAAACCTCCACATCATACAAATAGTTCTTTGAAAGCTTCCTTTGGTTAATCTGTGGCAAAGATTGACTGATTTGCGAAAACTCGATCTTGTTTAGGAATATCAATGCCATTAACAGAGCGAGTAGCGTCCAACCAATTAGAATTGTATAAGGGACCCAAGGCTTTCCTGAAACACCTGTCAACAGTTCAGCATATATTAAGTAGGCCTTGCCAGTAGCCATCTCTGGATTTTCCTTGCAGAAAGTAAGTTGGTTTAGATATTTGTTGCAGAAGTCTTTGTAACCATATGTGAACTGTCGATCGCAGAAGGACATATTGACCCAACGAATTGGATTGATATGCATTAGCCACTTCCAGTACTGAGGAATATTAGATGGGTAAATCACAAATCCACTGAACAGAAGGAAAATGGAGACTATGAGGCCTGCATGCAGGTAGCATTCCAAAACAATGTATCAGATCAAATCTATATGTTAATTTTGATAGACCTACAGAATTTAAACCAGGCTAACCAAAGTTTGTACTGCCATCTTCCCATACTTAAAGTTACAAATAGGGAAAAAAACTAATTACCTGCCAAAGCATTTGCTGCTTCAGGAATGGGTGCCACTGCACTCAGAAAGAAGAAGAATGATGATCCAAAGTAAGCCACGAGAAACATCAGAACTAAGTAGTCGAGGAACACTGCTCCATTGTTTTCTAATGTTAGACCCGCTAGAAAATATACACAAACTGAATAAAATAGTGCCTGCATTAACATAATATATTTGCATTAATTATACAACCTTTGTTATCATAGTGATGAAGCTGGTAAGTAATATGCTGGTTATGTTTAGGATCTGTTATGGGACATCAATTAGGGTCCCAGGGGCCACAGGATCAACTGTGGCCCTGGGTTCCTAATTGATGCCCCATAACAGGATCAGCTACCATTTAGAATGCATATATGTGCATGCGTTAATTATTAATGACAAAAAAAAAGTTGAAGGATGAGATTACCTCAGTAAAAGCCTGGGGTAGATTACTAATGCAATGAGCTACAACATAAGAGGATGTCCTGAAAAATCTTTGGTCCCTATGTTTATAGAATGTGGGTCTCTGAAGCATGTATAGAGGTAGCTGAGGCATGTTTATGAGCAAAATGCTCATGCTGGTTACAAATCCGAGAGCTCTCACAGAGTTCATATGTTGAAGATTATACTTCCCACCAAGCTTATAGAACAGTGTCCCAGCAAATATACCAAGAATGCATGCCTGAAATAAATAAATAAATAAATAAAACATTAGTAATGTACCTTAACCCATTATGATAAACCAAGGAGACGATTCATCTGCCATGTTTTTTAAATAATAAATTGGCAAACCTGGATGATTCGGAGTGTGCTCAACATTTGAAGTCGTTTCAAGATCCTAAGCTGTCTCTGGATCAGGGTTCTTGTTGATTTCCGCCATGGTTGCACATATGGCCTCTTAAATTGCTCCCATCGTAATTCATCCTCATTGATCTATGTTTTTTTATTTATCAAATGTGAAATACTTCATTATTGAATTATTAGGTAATCTTCAAGTTCATTGTGACAAAATTTTCAAATCCAAATAACTTTTGATTTACTACTGATATTCAGAAGAATAAGGTCTAAAGAAAATGTTAATAGTTTCACTTGCCTTATTTTCAGATCGTTCAAGTTGAAGGCGGATATGTCCCCGGGCATGAAGTAGAGTGGAGAAAACTTGATCTAGATGTTGCTGTTGATCAAATATTGGCCCAATCGCTAGATACTGCATCAGTTCTTCGTTTATGGAAATCCCTGTTACCACATCGCCTACTTGAATGTTCCCTGTACTTTCGACCCCAGTACCAGATCCAGATTTTTTGACAAGCTTTGCCACAACTATTTCTGAATATAAAAATGAGAGCATTAACACGGTGTTAGTCTTAATGTATGTACAAATAGTTAGTTGTAATCAACTTGACCAAAACAACTGACCCATTTCCTGATGTTCTGCATTTGAGTTTAAGGTGCTGGATTCTTTCAAGGATAAGCCAATTCCTGGTTCACTCTCAACCCAATATGTACTGAACTCCTTGTTCTTTCCAATGACCCTTATGATATCCAGGTAATGGTCAGATGAGTAGTAGCATTCCACAAGCTCCTCCAAGCCTTTAGGTGTTAACCTTGGTAGTAGGTATTGCATCCCATTTTCAGCAGCAATATCTTGAAGAAACTCCCAGGATTCCACGTGTGATGGTTTCATATACCTAAAAGCAATTTTTTTATTAAATGTGTATTGTCAACAAATTTACTTGATTATTTGAGAAGAACATGTGTATCTACTTACCCTAGTTGAGCAAAGTATGTAACTGCATCCTGTCTTGGCCCTTGGTACAGCACATGCCCTTCTCCTAGTAGGATGATCCTGTCAAAGAGATCGAATGCTTCTTGCGAGAGGTGATTGAGGGACATGATTGCAGATGATTGTTGGATTCTACAGACAACCCTGATAGTATTGGCCAAATCATAGGTCATTGCCAGGTCTGAGCCTGTCAATGGCTGGTCATAGACCATAACCGAGTAGGTCCCTAGTGCAAGCTCAGCTATTGTCAGTTTATCCCTGTCAGTATCTGATAGCCCACTAACAAGGCAATTCTCTATTTTCTTCAGGTCCAGAATCTGCATGACATATTCAAGGAAAGGATCCTGTCCTTCTACAAGCGCATAGGCAAAGAATTTCCGCATCTGTGGAGTGAAATTCTCAGGCCGGAGACCCTGCATGCAGTCCCTTGCGAACTCAAGAGTTTCTCGGACTGAGAGGAAGGGGATGTGCCTGGGGTAGAAGCCAGGGTTAAGGACGCTGTTCTTAACAGAATGAAAGAATATGTGGCGTTCATGCAAATTTAACGTTTATCCCTTTTTGTTCTCTTACTTGTTGAGCTGACCACAGACATAGGCAATTAGTCGACTTTTTCGAACTTCAGATGCCGTCTTTTCATTGTAGTTGACCATGCCTGACAGCCCAGGATCTTGACCTGGATCAGCTCTACCTGCAAGGATCTTCAGCAAGGTGCTCTTTCCACTGCCTGCGGGTGGCAGAGGTTGATAATTGTAAGGGATAAAATGCTTATATAAATACTCGTATAACCTTGAGGGGATAGTGATTGTGTTTGGTTTTACAAGGTATGAATTACACAAAAATTAAGATCCCTATAGTTTTAAATTTAGGAGTCATTTTGTTCCTCTCCAATGATAAGGAAATTTTTTGCAGTTATCTTAGAAGTCTGGTGATCAAAATAATACTTATTCTGAAATTTGAACATAGAAAAACACTGTGCATGCTTGAATTGAACAAGGTTGATTACCAGGCGGACCAAGGACCAGAGTCATAGAACCCGGCATGATGTAGCCATCAATTCCCTTCAAGATTTGAAGCTCTGCTGATCGCTTGCTCAGGGACAGGCTTCTTACTGGTTGCACAAAGTATCCAAGCAGCTTGTTGCCAAAGGTCTCATAGCTGAAGGCAGCTCTCTCGATCTTTGCCAGGTATGTTATCCCACAGAATTTGACGACCTGCAGTACCACATTGTATTAACTCTGTTTAGCATAATAAATTAATATATTTTTTAGAACATAATACCTAAATTTATATATGAGAACACAATATCTAGAAATATGTGCTTGTACGATCCAAAAAAAAAAACACAATATCTAACATTAACGACCTGCAGCGCCAAGTATGAGTTTTATTTCAATTCATATTGACGCTGTCTAATAGTAGTACTACATTGTACTAATGTTTTCTGTTGAGCGGGTAATATGTTTTACTCAATTGCATTGTTTTAAACCTAGGTCTTGTCTTTTTCATTTATAATTACTATAAATGGTTAGATCACTGCTGTTGAAAAAAAAATGTACAATTACATATTTAGGTTCCTTGTCTAATTAGCCATGCTCAGATGCTCGACCTATATTGCATTAGTTACCATACGTTATTGATACGGTACTACTCAGTGGCATCTGTGGCTGCAAATCCTTGCTTTGAGACTTGTCTACAAATTCTTATTGGTGGCAGTTCTGTGTACTCATGTTTCTGTTTATATTGAGAAGCATAAAAACTGTTCATTTATTTATTGAGAAGCCGGCTTAGATGTATACAGGACATATATATTTTTATTATGTTGAACTTGTAACCCCTCTGTTCATAGCTAGCAGATCAGATGATCTGGATGCTTCTTGTTATTTCAACTCATAATTAATGTTTCCTTCAGCTATATTAATTTGACACGGTCATTGAATTATTTTGCTCCACGTGGTGAGAATTCCTGTATCCTCAACGTGAATGACGTAATGTCTGTACTCTGTAATTATAAGATATGGTTAGTCAAACCTAAAGCTTGCTGCTAATTCTCTCAACTTGTAGGCTGATGTTATTATCATTCTATTTTCGGTCTCTATCACGCACTACATGCCAAGAAAGCACCTTTTAAGCCAATGTATCTAGTTATACTAATTCTGTTCATAGTATATGTTATACATAAGCTTGTGCAGAACTGACGACAGTCTATCTTTATGCAATGCAAGCCAACCTGTTTGTGGATGGCTGGCAGCGCAGAAGATAGTATGTATATGTGTAGTTACAAAAAAAAAAGGGACAAGTTTAGTTCTCAAATTAAAGCACATTTGAAGATAGAAAGAGTGCTCAGTTAAAATGGTTGGTATTTTTAAAAGCACCAGTATTATTGAATTTTTTGGAAGACAAGATTATTGAAATTGAAACCAATGAACTTAAACTAGCTAGAGACATTGTCCTGACGTTTCAAAACTACATTTGCTTCAGCTTTGTCACTTCGATCGGAGCATTACTCGCGTATGATTCTGCTTTAATTTGTTCTTTTAAGTAGTCTATTTGACTCTACAAGTTTTGGATTGAAACTGCTACTCAAGCTATATAGCGTGATCAACTTTTGTGAAGTATTACGGTGCAAATGATGATGAACGGCGACGGGACATTTCTCACATCCACAGTTATTAGTCAAACTTCAAGGATGAATTTTGATTTAAATTTATAGTCAAAATGCACAAACATCTACAACATCATGCTCGCTTTTGTTAAGCTACCATAAAATATATCTTGATATTGCATTTATTTGGTATCATAGTTTTTAATAAATTTTTATAACAGGACAAACCTTAAAACAATTTACAATTTGTAACCAAATGTGATGGTAAAGGTTTTTCCAGTCCTTAATGTTTTTGCTTGTTGTGTTTAGCATGATATCAAAACTGCAGCCAT
>DXKC01000044.1:0-23805 GCA_031170775.1 Cymbopogon citratus
CATTTCACATGAACAGAGGAACATAACTAAAAGCAAATACAGTATCATCTAGATTCCAGATATAATATAAATACATGTATGGCCATTAGAGTTTTGCAATTGAACCTAGCCCAAAACTAATTTAGAGTCACATAGCTTTTCGGAATATAATAATGGATACAAACTTTTGATATTTTGATTAATGGAGAGACATCATCACCTTTGGCTTTGACTTAGAACATTTGTGTGGAGTAGTCTTAAATCATAACTGTGACAAGCATGAGATGTCACAATGAATCAATGACATTGTAAATCAATAGAATCACAGGTATAGTTTTCTAATATTTCACATGAAGTTATGATAAAATGTGTGTATATTAAGCATAAAAAACCTACATACATGATGTGTAGCTCATCCATTAGTTTTGATTTATTTATTTTCTGAATACATGACTCTTTTCTAAAAAGAAAACTTAGTGATTGGTGCAGTACATAGTGGAATTGATGATGTATTCAGATTTTTTTTACAATACTTCAGGGTAGAAACTTTTTAAGATCATGCATATCAAACTTGAACCATAGACATATATCTAGGTCACTACTATAATAAGGAGTTGAAAAACTTATTATTCATCATACAATTTTTCTAGTAATAGTGTAATACCTTTTTGCAGGTAGAATCAAAATTACCTGTATTGTAATTTGGTACTTAGCTCTCATAAGTTGTTTTGGTATTTATAATTAGAAAATTAATTGTTGTATATATTTTATATATTGATGGTCAAGTAGGATGTATTTTATACATCAAGGATTATATATAAAGAGAGTCAAGCCAATTGATGATGAAATTCATACCTTTAGTATCTCTTATATAAATCTTCATTCTTCAATTGAATATAAAATTTGACTGCTTTCTTTAAACCATCCTGACATTTCAACTATAAAAATAAGTTACAAATAGAGAAAACTGTGAAGATAATAGAAAAAAGTTTGAGTTTAGAACCTGTAGTGTCACAATAGGTTTGTAGCCAAGCTCTTCAACAGCTTTGTTACAACTAAATGTTCTATTCAGTGTTGCATATCTAATAATTGCTGGTGTTAGTAAAAGAGGAGGGTCAATTCCAAAATGAGAGAAAACGACCCTATATGCCCACTCTATCAAATAGCTTGCTGGCTTGGCAACAATTGTAGGTATCCTTATCTTGGGTACTCTGAAAAAACATTCAACATGTATATTAGCAATATGCTAATTGTTTTGTATCATTATCTACTGAGTATCAAAACATATATTCAAATTAAACACAATGAAATATGTATCAGGACCAAGATGAGATATTATGTGTATCATAATAGTACTGAAAAAGCTAAAACTAAAATCAATTATTTAATGAAAACTACAACAGAGATAATAGTAACAAATTCAAACCCTTCTCTACAATATATTTGCAACACACATTTCATAGAAAATCAATGGTTCTAATGAAGAATTGATGAAAATGGAGTAAAATTTATAGTATAAATGAACAAAAATATTGCACCGTAAACGAGAACCATAGATAATATTTTTGAGACATAAATATATATTATCACTAGGGAAAGTGTTGCAATATAAAGGTATGTATCTCCATATTTTGCTTCAAGTAAGTAAAATATCAGTTATTATTAACATATACAACAATCATTCAAATATGAAACGAATTAAGTTCAAATGCTAGTACTGTAAACTAAGGCCTGCAGTAAGTAATTCGGTTGTGTGTTGCTTGAATTTTACATAGGTGTGAGATAGTACTATTGTAAGTTTTGTTCTACATCCTATGAGCTATAAAAAATACTATAAAAGAACTACAATTTTCCAAGAGGATTACAACTTGACTTAAGTGTCCAATGCAATATATATGAAATTTACCATAGAATGGGACAAAACAAAAATGGATGAAATGAATTTAGGTGCATATTGAATAGCTATTTTGTAAATTCTACTATCAAATAAGAGTGCTTTACTGATATCAACATATATCCATAGAAGGAACACCTTTTATATCCAAGTTCTTCTTGAACAAGATATGTGAAGTCCCACATATTCATTGGCTCCATATTAGTTATAAAGTATGCCTAAAAATCTCAAATATGTCATGATATAATAACTTATAGATGAAATATGTGTTTCCATTAGTAAGAACATACTTTTCCTCCACTTGTTCTTGCACCCTCAATAGTAGAAAGGGTCTTATCAGCACATAGATGACCATGCACAACATTTTCAACATACACAAAATCATCACAATTCTTTCCATCACCAATGGTAGTCTGCAATATATTATGCCAGTTAGATTGTTTATTGAAATATTGACGATCCTAGACCTTCTATGTATTAGTTCTTTCAATGGCTTTAGATTAGATAAACAAACTTAATGATGCCATTTGATAGCTATTAAAAAATTAAATCTCTTTTTCTTAATTATTTTCTTAATACAAAATGGCATCATTAAGAGAAAAAGAGATGAACTAAACTCCAAAGAGTTTATTTGTAGTGATTGGGGCCATTTTCTTAGCAAAATTATTGTTATATTTGTACTATTTTGGTGCCATGGAGAGTTTACTTATAGCAATTCATTTGCAGTATACCACATAGGAATACATAAAGAATAAATATTATTTTAATATGGATAAATAATTTATTTCTGATTGACAAGATACATTAGAAGAAGGTTAAAAGTTGTGTTTTTGATTGTTTCTTAAATGGATAATTGGATATTATGGATACACAGAGCTTAAATGTATTTTGTTTGAATAATCATACACATTATATTTTTAAAGTTTAGGTCATGAAATTAAGCTTTGACATAGCGTTTAAGGGAAAAGGATGTGTGTAGTACTTAGCCACATTATGAGCCATGATTGAGTCGGGTTATTTTAATTTTTGTTTTATCTTTTCCTTGTACATCTTTCCCATGATTAAGGCTTGCCCAGCCTAGCTGTCGCCTCTCTCTATTAGGCAAAGGAGAAAAGGAGCATAGGGGAGAAGAAGAAAGATGATTTAGGGTTTGCTTGCACGTCATGCATGCCCATTCGTTCTTCTCCAAAAAAATAAGTGTCCTTTTGTCCTCTTTACCTCGGCTTTGCCATTAATTTTATGTAACACATACAATGTTCAGAGGCATCACTCAGTAGGGTGTGAATGTTCAATACTAAATATAACTATTATTTGTTTATGATCCAAAATTTTTGTTATATAATATTAACAATTTTATGTAACACATGCAATGTTCAGAGGCATCACTCGATAGTGTGCGGATGTTCAATACTAAATATGACTATTATTTGTTTATGATCCAAAATGTTTGTTATATAATATTAACAATAGCATAGAGTCCCTTACATGTGTCCATCCATAACGATCCAAATATGGTACCACTATGTCACCTGGGCCAAATATGGAACCAGGACGTAAGCAACACGTTAGAAGGTCATTAACGTCATTGGCCTTGATGACTAACTTCTCTGCTTCTGCCTTTGTTTGTGTATATGCATCATGAAACTGTCAATAAAAAAGTGTGTGGTCAAAAATACACGTATACATGACTTCCATTGTACTTCAAAAATTTATGTGACCAATAAATATTCTAAGAAAAAGAGGGCAGTCAACCCATCAAATAATGGTAACTTTCTTGTCTTGTGAATCATATGAAGTAGAAGAGAAAAGATGTAGCGTATGTAGTATAAAACGTTAAGTGTATGACTGATTACTAAGATATCATAATATGTATATAATGTTTTTTCAATAAATCTTATGGTCTAACCTTATCTGGGTATGGAAATGACTCATTTACATCAAAAAGTCCATGAACGCCGTCAAACACGACACCACTAGAACTGGTGTGTATAAGCCTTTTGACCTTGCATATCTTGCAAGCATCAATTACATTCTTTGTTCCTGTGTTGGTATAGCAAATTAGCAAATATATTATTAGTAAATTTAATTAGATCTCATTAATTCTACTTATATATGTGAACGATGATAACATATCTATTCTTGTGGATTGGTTCGTCATATATATCTTAATGATGGATGGATTTTAGCTAAACAAACATATACAAGAAGAACAAAACCTATACATGTAAATAACTCCAACAACAAGAACGAATAATTAAAACCAACTTTGTGAAACATAATGTGCTTTGGACGGACAGAGTACCATCCCATATTAGAGCAAGGATTATATTGGTAGGGTACGTTGGTGTGCAATATCTTTAATTTGTCATTTAGTGTGATGGCATGCGTAGTGTCCTAATGTTCATGGTAGGAGTATATATATTCTTCTAATACTCACCCTCCACATTAACCTTGTAGTGAAGTTGCAAGTTGTTCTTCTTAGGATCCGCGGCGGCTGTGTGGAAAACAACCTCTACCCTTTCGAAGGCTGAATACATATAAAAACAATTATATATTAAGAGTGCTTAAGAAATGCAATAGTGTGGCATACCATAGAACACAAAGAAATGGGATCTTGCAATTGTGTTGTTTGCGGGTCAATTATCGCTTTTTGAGGAGCCAATCAGTTTGAACTTTGAGTAAGATTATATAAAGAGTATTAACTTTTATGATATGAAATAAGTATCATTCTACTAGTACGTTATAAAATATACTTTCATAACAAAAATTATTTGGAAACATAAATGCTAATAGTATTTACTATAAATTTGTCAAATTTAAACTAGCATGTATCCCAAATCAAAGATTTAGAGAGGTGGTCTTTCCAACCGCCTCTCGAAATAGATTTCTAGAGTTTAGGTTGAAACCTATAGCCACTGCTAAATCCACGTCTAATGTTTAACTGCCTTTAGATAGAATGAAGAGCCCAAATCTAGACACATCTAGAAATCAATTTACAGAATGAACCAAATAATTACGAAAAAACATTTTTAACCCCCACCACGGGTGATTCATCTCATAACCTCGAACCTCATGATTCTTTGCTTACTGCTCCAACTCAAAGTTAGCTTGTAATCTAAGTGGCTCATGCAACCCTTTTGTATCCACTTCAACTAAAATAGCAATTTATATTTGAGACCGTAAGTTAATTTAAATTAAAAATAATAAACTCAAATTTTTGGATATATTTTAGTACTACAGCATGAGGTGCCCGGGACCCGGCGGTTTCGTGGCTGACCCTCGCACCTTGCCCACGATCCTGCTTGGGCATGTCAAACAAGCCTTGCTGAGCGGGATATATTTTTCGTTGGAAGGAACCTCGTTGTTAAATATGAGTCTTCTATGTATGTGTTGTTGTCTCTTATAATCGTCTAGCTAGATATATCTAAGTAGTGATTGCTCTTGTGTTAGCCGTCGGTATGGTAAATAATAAGTATCATATAATAGTTGTATCCTTATTTTAAGGATCTTAATTAGGAGCGGGGGGAGAGAAAGATATGGCCTTGTTTTGATACCATCCAAATTCTAAGTTTTTTCAATGCCTTTCCATCACATCAATTTTTAGCCATTTGTATGGAGCATTAAATGTAGGTAAAAAAATAACTAATTGTACAGTTTAGTTTGAAATCACGAGATGAATCTTTTGAGTCTAGTTGGTCTACGATTGGACAATATTTGTCAAATAAGACAAAAGTGATACTATTCATCAGTTTGAAATTTTTTGGAATCTAAACAAGGCCATAGAGGCCGGCTCGATGGGTGCTGTGTTAGCATTTATGGTCATAATCGTGACCATCAGCGATCCAATTAACAACTGTGTCGTACACGTACACTGCGGGTAGGTAGCCAGATCAAAACAAAAATATTGGGGGCGCACCGACCATTTCACAAGGCCTGCATCATGACACGACGAACAAACCTTATCTCGGGGTGTCGGTGATTACCATGGTGTATCAGTACGTGGTGTATGTAGGACCTGATCAACCTGCACATGCAGGACCTGCATGGTGGCATGGTTTTTTTTACCGGTGCTTACCGGTCCGGTTTTTCCGGTAACCGGTCTTACCGGTCCGGTCCGGTAGCAAAAACGGCCGGGTAACCGGTCCTAACCGAACCTAGCTTACCGGACCAATCGGTTAACCGGCCGGTTAGACCGGTAAACCGGTCGGTTTTTTCGGTAATAAAAACCGAGCGGTTTGCGGTAAGGTAAACCATGCATGGTGGGGCTTGCGATAGCATGCACACGTGTTGTCGTCGTGGAGAACCGGAGATGGCAACATGGATGGAAAAAAAATAATAATAATAAGGTGAGGAGCTATCTTACGCTTGGAGTGAGGCTCCGCTGCAGGTCCTCGCGCAACCAGGCGTGTGCTGTGGTGACGTGGTGTGCAGGAGCAGCAGCTAGCTAGACGGTGAAAAATATAATAGAGCATCGATTCAAATTGCTAATAAGCGTGTAGGGCAATAGCCAGGGCATTAGTAACATGTAACGTACGTGGTACTGGGTAAAGTTCAATGGTTTGCATGCATGCATGCATGAGATAAACAATTAAATTCATCAAAGGCTTTGGTGCTCAAGGCACAGTAGTACTAAGCACAAGCAATTGCAGCACCATGACAGACAGACGAGCCGTGGATCAGCCTAGCTTATCAGTTATGGTGTATTATTTTTCTCTCACAGCATTATTCGGTTTATCAGCCACACAAACGATCAGTCGAACAGATTGCAAGGTCTTACTTTCTTCAAAGTTAATTAACACACAACTCAGTTTTTATTTATATGGTTCACTATTACACCACGACAGACAAGTCGTGGATCAGCCTCTCAGTTATGGTGTATTAATTATTTTTCTCTCACAACATCGGTCGGTTTATTTTATTTATTTATTTTGACATGAGATCGGTCGGTTTATCAGCTATAGAAATGACCAGTCAAGGGTCTTACTTTCTTTTAAAGTTAATTGAGGCACAACTCAGTTTTTATTTATATCGTTCATGTGGTAAAATAAGTAAAGGATCAAGAGAGACCGGTTTAGTGCACAGGGCGGCTGGGCAAAACAATATAGTGGGGAGGCACCTCAAGCTGGAGGTTTGCTAGTCAGTGATGATGAGCCCATAACAAGAGGAAGGTGGAGATCAAGGGCAACAGGAAGAAGACGGTGCAATATATAATGCTTCAAGTGCAGAGTTTAGGGACTTGTGAAAAAGGACTATCTCGAGAAGGAGGAATGTTGTAGACATCTATGGCTGATTGCGACAATGTAAGTAAACTTCTCTACACAGTCGAGGGAATGACGTTACCACTGCATCTCGGTTTTATTTAGGAAGGGAGCTTAGTTTAACTGGCCCCGGTTGGGTGAAAGTTAAAGGCCATGCTTCCAAGCACTTATAGGTTCAAGTATCTTCAACTCGAAATTGTTTCTTGTCAAAAAAAAAACTCGAAATTGTTTGCAGCATGTGATTTTTTTACTATTAAAAAACTGTAGTAAGACACGTATGCATGCATAACCTTTGATAAGCTGCTCTAGGTTGCAGACATCAACCGAGGCATAGACGGCACGGCCATCACGGAGAGCATCGCTGAGAATCTCCTCCGTCTCTCCGGGGCCGAGGACAAGAGTAGGGGCGAGGTCAGTGACCCGGACGCGCCACTCGCCGGAGCGGAGCAAGGCGGCCACCAGGTGCCTGGCCATGAACCCTCGGCCGCCGGTCACCGCGCACCACCTCGTGATGCCCATCTATCTATCTAGCTAGCTAGCTAGCTACAGAGGTAGCGCAATTGCTGCACGCCTTTTTGTATATCTGTATGTGTGTTCACGCATTAGCTCTTGCATATGCCATTTATATAGCCACGCGCGCAGCGAATTGAAAGGCAGAAACGATGACACGGATACAACGCTCGTGAAATGGACAGTTAGCAAACCGCCCATGCATACCCATTTTTTTTATGTCTACAGTATTGTGCCGTGACAGTTACGCGTCAGCGTCTGAAGCTGCACCGACATGATCGCTTTCTACCAAAACCATATGTGCACAGCGTGTGTTTTGAGTTAAAGTATTGTGCCAGGCCTTGTTTAGATGCATTTAAAGTTCCAAATTTTTATAAGATTCCCTGTCACATCGAATGTTTGGACGTATGTATGAAGTAGTAAATGTAGATAAAAATAATAACTAATTACACAGTTTGATTGTAAATCACGAGACGAATCTTTTGAGCCTAGTTACTTCATGATTGGACAATAATTGTCAAATACAAACGAAAATGCTACAGTAGTAAAATTCAAAAAAAAATTGCATCTAAACAAGGCCTCAGTCGATAAAGTTTTGGGAAGAAACTAAACAAACGCACACCGACTACCCAACGGCAAGCGACCTGTCGGCCAATAGCACAAGCAGTTGTGAGTCTGCGTCGGCCATAGACAGCCCGAGGTGTAATGATCCTGGGTAGCTGGTGGATTTGGGGATGGAAAATCGGGAGGAACTGGCGACTTTATTGATGAACTTGATAAGGTTTCAATACAGGAGCGGTAACCGCTGATGAAGTAATCAAGAAGCTAGGATATCTAACTACGATAGCTATGGAAAGGAATATGCGGTTACAAGATTCGTTCCTTTCTCTTCCCACCGACGCGCCTTTTATACATCTGTTGCCAGGCTGGCAACAGGCCTTCCATTACCGCCTCCAGAATTGGCTAACGCCTTGGTCCCACCAGTCAGTCCGTGACATTTCCCCCTCCTTGAGACACAGACTGTCCTCAGTCTGTAGTATCTTGAACTTGACGACGTGGTACATCAGCCTCATCTTCCCAAGTAGCCATGTCTGGAGGTAGAGCATTCCACTGGACAAGCAGTTGATTTACCTGTTTGTCGCCCCTCCTGATGATCCTCGAGTTCAGAATACTCCTGGGCTGCAGCACCTGCTCAGGATCCAGGCAGACAGTTGACAGGTCTTCGGAGATTACCACATTCTGAGGCACATGCTTCTTTAGCTGAGAAACATGTATGACTGGATGAATACGACTTCCTGGTGGCAGCTCCAGTTTGTAAGCCACTAGACCCACCCTTTGCAGCACCTTGTATGGCCCATAATATCTGAAGGACAATTTCTTGTTGGATCTGTCAGCTACTGAAGACTGGACATATGGTTGGAGCTTCATATAGACCAAATCTCCTAATTGAAACTCCCTCTCCATTCTATGTTTGTCTGCTTGTGATTTCATCCTCTGTTGAGCCCTCTGCAACTGTTGATGAATGATCTTGTTTAGCAACTCTCTGTGCTTCATCCAATTTTCCAGATCAGGTACTGTGCATAGGTCAATGTTGCCAATACCCAACTGCCTTGGAGTCTGGCCATACAAGGCTTCAAATGGGGACATGCCAAGGGCAGTGTGAAATGTAGTGTTGTACCAGAATTCCGCTACTGACAGCCACCTACTCCACTTCTTGGGGCATGAGTGCACTGTGCACCTGAGGAACCCTTCTAAACATTGGTTAAGTCTCTCAGTTTGGCCATCAGTGGGGGGATGGTAGGCTGAACTCATTAGCAGCTGTGTGTCAGTCAATTTGAATAGCTGTTGCCACAAGTTGCTAGTGAAAACCGGGTCTCTGTCAGAAATGATAGCCTTGGGCAGACCATGTAACTTGTAAATGTTGTCCATAAACAGCTCAGCAATGTGCATAGCAGTATAAGGATGATGAATTGGGATGAAATGTCTATATTTTGAAAACTTATCAATGATCACCAAGATTGCATTGAAGCGGTCAGACTGAGGGAGACCTTCCACAAAATCCATACCAATAATTTCCCAAGCCTGAGTAGGGATAGACAGTGGTTGAAGTAATCCTGGAAGCTTATTGTGCTCCACTTTTGCTTGCTGGCAAATGGTACATTGTTGCACAAACTCCTGAACCGATTGTTCCAACTGCGGCCAAGCAAACAAGCTTTTCACACGGCTGTAAGTAGCTCCAATCCCAGAGTGACCATCCACTCCATTAGCATGCAAAGCTTGCAAGATGTGTTGTTGGGCCAACTTATTGGTGCCCACCCAAACTCTTCCTTTAAACCTGATAACTCCATCCTTTAAAGAAAATCCTTTTTCATTTTGGCCCACAAGGCTGAGTTCAGTTAACAGTTTCAACTCCTCTTCACTGTCCTTGTATCCTTCCACCAATTTCTGTATCCAAGTTGGAATACATTCAGACACAGCACAGACTTGTTGCTCAGCAGTGCACCTTGACAGGGCATCAGCAGCTGCATTGTTGATGCCTTTCTTATACTGAATGGTATAGTCTAAGTCCATCAGCTTGACTAAGGCCTTGTGTTGTATCTTGGAAGTGACTCTCTGCTCTGTAAGATGTAGCAAACTCTTATGATCAGTCCTGATTACAAACTGTTTGTGCTGCAAGTAAGTTCTCCATTTGTCAATTGCCATCAAAATTGCTAAACACTCCTTCTCATAGACTGATAGGACTTGATTTCGTGGGCACAAGTGTTTACTGAGATAGGCAATGGGGTGGTTGTTCTGCATGAGTACTGCTCCTATGCCGAGCTCACTTGCATCTGTCTCCAGCACAAAGGCTTGGTCAAAGTTTGGCACAGCCAACACCGGTGCTTCAACCAGCTTCTGCTTAAGTATTTGGAAGGCTTCCTCAGTCTGTGGTGTCCACTGAAATTGCTTGCCTTTTTTCAGTAAATCAGTCAAAGGTCTAGCCAGAAGACCATAATGCTGAATAAACTTCCTGTAATACCCTGTGAGTCCCAAAAAACCTCTAAGCTGCTTAAGATTCTTAGGAACAGGCCAACTAATCACTGCTTGAACTTTTGTAGGATCAGTGGACACCCCCGCTGCAGAAATCACATGCCCTAGATAATCCACAGATGGCTGGGCAAACAGGCATTTTGACCTTTTGATGAAAAAGTTATGGTGCTTTAAGATCTGAAATACCTCCTGCAACAACCTAGCATGCTCTTCCAAGGTTTTGCTATACACCAAAATGCCATCCATGAACACTAGTACCCCCTTCCTCAGTAATGATGCAAAGATACAGTTCATGAGGCTTTGAAATGTAGCTGGGGCATTGGTTAAGCCAAATGGCATAACCATAAACTCATACAGACCTTGATGAGTTTTGAATGTTGTTTTATATTCATGCCCAGCTGCCATTCTTATCTGATGGTACCCCGCACTGAAATCCAGTTTTGTGAACCACTGTGCTCCACTAATCTCATCAAGCAGTTCATCAACCACTGGCATGGGGTGCTTATGCTTCAATGTGATAGCATTAAGATGGCAGTAATCAACACAAAATCACCACGTTCCATCCTTCTTGCGCACCAGTAGTACCGGGGAAGCAAAATCACTTGCACTAGGCCTCACTACACCAGTCTGCAGCATTTGTTGGACCTGGGTTTCAATCTCATTTTTTTGCAATGGGGAGTAATGATAGGGTCTGATGTGTACTGGTCGAGCCCCAGGAACCAAGTTAATCTTGTGATCAGCTTCTCTTGGTGGAGGTAGTTCGGTTGGAGTTGCAAACAAGTGTTCATAAGTCACCAACAGTTGCTGAATCGGCGCTGGTATCTGTTCTGAAATTGGTGCATCTGACTGAAAAAGAGAGCAGACCGAGTGCACCTCAGCGGTGTCTAGTTCTTCTGGAGCCTCTGAACAGAGTTGCAAACAACACATTACTCCACCATGTGCCAACAATTTCTGTAGCTTCTTAGCACCAATAGCAAGGCAAGAATGTAGCCGGTCCTGCACACCATGCAAGGTGACCCTCCTGTTCTTGACAGTAATCCTCATTTCCTTGGTCGTGTAGTCTACCCAGACAGGACTCACAGCTTCAAGCCAATCCTCCCCAACTATCATGTCATAACAGCGAAGAGCTAAGACTTTGGCACATGATGTGAACTTGGTGCCATTGACCCACCACTGTAACTGAGGCACACATTCATCGCATTTTAACTGTCCCCCATCAGCTGCTTTGAATGTCATGGCCTGACATGATTCAGTCAATAGCCCCAAGTCTTGAACCAACTTGTCACTGACGAAGGTGCCAATGCTGCCTGAGTCAACTAGCACCAGAACTTGTTGTTTCCCAATGTTTGCTAACAGCTTCAGAGTCTGACGACGGCCTTTGCTCTCTGAGTCTTGAGACTGCACAGCACACACCACAGCGTCTTCAGTCATAAGCTCCGTAGATTCCAAATCTGAGTTCCCTTGAACCCCCATATCCACGGCGTCCCACAGCTCCTCCAGCACATGCAAGGGAACTTGTTCTGGGCAAGTATGGGTGGTGCTCCACTTAGCTCCACATTTGTAACATAGCCCGTTCCTCCTTCTGTACTGCTTCAGAGTCGTAAGCTTATCTTCAACTTCAGTTCTTGGTGGCTTCTGAGGTGCCTTCTCTCCGGTACCCTTATCCCACACCTTGTGATACCCATGGCCAGCATTCTTTGATTTGATTGCCTCTAGCTCTTCCTCCTGTAACAATGCTAAGGCACAAGCCGTATCCACATCCTTGGGCTGGTGCAGGCGAATCGCAACCCGAATCTCTTCTTTGAGCCCAGACACAAATCGGGTGACGAAGAAAACATGATCATAGGCTGGGTTGTATAAGAGAATACCATGAGCAAGCTTCTCGAATTGAGCATGGTAGTCTGTAATTGAACCCGTCTGCTTCAGCGCCTCCAACTGCCGCAATTGACGCTGATACTGGTCTTTGTCATACTTGGAGAAAACCAATTCACAGAGCTTGTCCCAATCGGTCACGCACCCATGTCATTCAATGGATTGAAGCCAAACCGCTGCGGCACCCTGAAAGTTGAGGGCCGCAAATCTTGTCCTCATCGTCGGATGAACGCCATATACCTCGGGGAAATCGAATTTGGGGACTGGTGGTGCTCGGGATGAATGAAACATCTCCAAATCTGAAGTAGGAAGATGGGGAAATTGGTGTTGACGAATCATACCCGTGACCGGGTGTGGCGGCTGGGCAGCAAGGGCCCCTCCGCCAACATCCCGGTTGTCAATACGAAGGCCGTGCCCGTTGGGCGATTGGGATGAGGAGCCTGATGCCGGAGCAGCGTTCAGGTCCAGCCATCCCGGAGCGCGCTGAGGGCCCCCTGTCGCGAGCTGCTGCAACACCTGAGTGGGTTGGGGCGGCGCGGTCGTCAGCGTCAGCGTCGGCTGGGGAAGACTCGCGGCCGGAGGGGACTGCAACGCCGCGCTCGGAATCTGGGGCAGTGCTGACGATGGCGGCGGTTGGTGGTGAACCTGCGGCCGCGCCTCCAGCTGCTGAAGCCGCGTCGACGCCTCTTGTGACCGCTGCATCATGGAGCCCATGGAGGTCTCCGCGATTGTACGCCATGCCTGCAGATCGTTGAGCTTGTCGAGCGCCGTGGACATCATCTGCTGGAAGCCCGAGAGCTGCGTCGCCATGTCCTGGACGCCCGCCAACTGTTGCGTCACCGACTCCATCGTCTTCGTCAGATCTTCGATCGAGGACGACATCTCTCGCTGGAGTTTGGTAGGCTTGCGCGGTGGCGCCAGCACGAAGATCCGATTCGAGAGAGAAAAAAATTTCTCCCCTCGAATCGAAAGGCTCTGGATACCAAATGTAATGATCCTGGGTAGCTAGTGGATTTGGGGATGGGAAATCGGGAGGAACTGGCGACTTTATTGATGAACTTGATAAGGTTTCAATACAGGAGCGGTAACCGCTGATGAAGTAATCAAGAAGCTAGGATATCTAACTACGATAGCTATGGAAAGGAATATGCGGTTACAAGATTCGTTCCTTTCTCTTCCCACCGACGCGCCTTTTATACATCTGTTGCCAGGCTGGCAATAGGCCTTCCGTTACCGCCTCCAGAATTGGCTAACGCCTTGGTCCCACCAGTCAGTCCGTGACACGAGGTGTAGTGTAGCGCGCCGTTGGTGGGTGCATATATATTGCCCGTATTTAAATCTTTTCTCTAATTTATTGGGTGTGGGCACATATTTTCCAGAGTATGTATATGTTTTTTTAGGATTCCGGAGTATGTATATTTTCTCTAATAATGTATATTTTCCAGAGTATGTACCCACTGCCCGCAAGCAGGTGCCTATCCCGACCCCTCCGGTTTCGCTGCTGCGGTGCATACTTGCACGCTGGGTCCGCGCGCCGTCCAAGCTCAGATAATGCTGCACATACTGTACGCATGCAAAGCCTGTGCCTGCTGAAGTGATGCTGCATGTTTGTGTTTGTTTCTGCACGTCCATACTAGTACATGCATGTGGGGAGCACCTAGGCCACAGCTGTGCTCCTGCGGCTGTCCAATGCATGCATGCAGGAGGGGACCATGACCACCCACGCTGCGCGTCTGCTGCTAAGCCGCCCTTGTGTGGACGTGCATGCAAGTGGAAGCCTAAACTGAGTATATTTGTAGCATTAGTTAACTTCTGCATTATTTACATAAAATATTTAATATTCAATTAAAACATGAAACATTTATCTAAAAACTCAAGAAACATATTGTGTTAGCTAATGAAACCACTTGCAACATGAAGCACTTGTTGCAACATACGTCTGAAAAAGATGAAATATTCAAAACACACGTTTGAAACATATGAAATATACACTTGCAAACATATGTGTTACCACTCCATCTTAGTAACGTCCAAATAAACACTTGAATCATATGTTTTTGAAACATTCGAAATATGTACTTGCAACATACGTGTATAAATATTGCAACATATAAGATGTACATACAGTATACAACACCTGCAACATCTGCTGGCTGTTTCATTAGAGCATTTTGAGATGTAACATTGGCAAAATCATTTTGTTTCATGATCACATTTTTCAGGTCTACCCCATGCATGCTGCTCTCACAAAACAAGCAAGTACTGTAAGTCCTGCAGGCTAATCGGATCGACCAAAGCAGCAGCATGCGGCAGGGGCACAGACAAGACAAAACGTAGGGAGAAAAAAAAGACACCACACCGGTACAGGACTAGTGTACTCTCCCTGCCAGTCTGCCACACACATGCATATTTCCTAGCACTGCAACGTATTGTACACCTGAATGAGTGGCCGCATGTGCTTGGTGCACTGCCCTGCCCGCAGAAAAAAGAACGGGCTTCCGAGCGAACGACGTGAAAATGGATTTGCGCTCTTTTCGGCGTCACTGGTGCATGCGCATGTGGGGGAGGGGCGGTGGAGCGCGCGAAGAAGTCACGGCCTGGGGAGATGGGCCGTGGGAGGTTAGAGCCCACAAAATTTTACCGTCCGACAGATTGAACGTCTAATCCACAGCATTACCATTGATCTAGACTACCACAAACTCGAATTGCCTTGACGGCCAAAAACCGCCAAGGAAAGGGGTTAAACCGCCAAGGAAATAATCATTGACCACAAACCATCAAGCAAACGCACCCAAGGATAGAAGCTAAGGGAAATTAGTTTCCTCGACGGTTTTGGCACTCAAGGATGATTTCCTTGGAGGCTGGCCGCCAAGCAAACCACGCCCTGACTTAATTTGCCAATGCGCCAAGGAAATGTTACAACCGCCAAGGAAAATAGTTTTCTTGAGGGTCGAGAGCCGTCAAGTAAATTTATTTTCTTGAGGGTCAAAAACCACCAAGGAAACACTGCAAACCGCCAAGGTAATTGTTGTTTCCTTGGCTGCTCTTCACCTCCAAGAAAATTATAGTTTTCCTTGACTGTCATTAGCCGCCAAGTTAATTCTATTTCCTTGAAGGCCGGCCTCCAAGGAAATCTATACTGGCAATAAAAAAATAATTGCAGCAATCAATATATTCAGCCACTATATTCAATGGACACATGATTACATGCAAGTCATACAGTTGTCCTGACATGAAGTCCATACATCATAACACACAAATTCACTAATAGTTTCCAAAGTGGTAGGGGTATTACTAACTATTGTGCTAAGCCCTCCCAGCAGTCCACCACACTATCTTTTGGCCCAAGTCATACATTTGCTGGTTGCATACCTACATTAGAAAATAGAACAAAGAATCGATTACTAAGCAAGCGTGTATGAAATCAGCATGGCTCAGGTAAAAATACAATCAGCAAGGTTGTAACCATGTAAAATAGTTGAAGTTGGTGGAATTATCAATAACATATTTTGTAGTATCTGACTCCATCAGTTATATTATTTAGAGGTGATGACATAGCAGGTCATCCTAACATAACATTGATTAAAAATTAAGCAACTAGTTCTTCGCAGAACACATAACTAATGGAAGCACCTTTCTTTATGAGCATGGCAAAATAGCACAACCATCTTGGAATTTATCTACAGCCTGGACATGACAGAGGCACGGAACAAGGTGCCCATATTCTTCAATAAATCCTTCAGTCTTTGGTTCTTGCAAGGCTTACTTCTTTACTTATCTGTATTATAAAGAACAGAGGCAAGTGAGTGAATAATAATTTATATTTGTACATAATCATTTAGATAGTAGTTACTACTGAAATGACTTCCTAAGTGAAAGAAAACTAATGTATGTATACTAGTTATTAATGTATAAACTTAAAAACTACTGCATCAGAGATTCATGGATTTATACATGGCAACATCTTATGTAAGAAATGGCTCTACTAGATTCCAAAATCATACCTAACAGAAGTACAGAACCCAACCTGGACAAAGCAACTACTAAATAGTACTCTGAACTAACAAGCTCCTCCAGTTCAATCAACTCTGCAGTCAGCTATAATACCAGATGTCCAATCCATTCTATCAGCAAAGGGAAACTCGAAGAACTGGAAAACTTGAAAGGAACATATGAACTGAATGTTCCTGTATGTGCAAAACGACAACTACATCAAGATCATATTTATCTACTGCGTATTTTAGTACTTTGTCATAGTAATCAATGATAATATAAAGGGAGGCAACATGATAAATTCAGTCAGCAACATAATAAGAAGTCAGTCCTTTTGCTGAGCTTCGAGAGTAACTGCTATTCTGCTAATGCTTGGTTAGATTCACTGACCGAACCTAATGCTGTCTACACATTAACTTTTTACTACTATCTGCCCTGATAGGAAACACAATACAGAGCCCTGTCTTGAGGCAAGGCTGCACTAGTGCCACACTGCCTGACTGCCATCTAATTGTTACCTAAAATCGCTCACATTCAGAAAAGAAATTTTCCTGTGTTGCATCAGATAAATGTATCCAAAATACTACTGTTGTTTCAATCTCATAGACGGCAATCTAGTACTGCCGATAATACATTTTGGTGAGAATCCCAGAACCTGCAATGTACCAAAGGGAGAGGAAATGCATCACCTTTAGGCTTGTCGATGAACACGACAGTCCTGGGCGGCAGCTCCGTGGTCCTGGTGGCAAGGTACGGCTGCGGCCACTCCACCTCCCTTGGCACCTCGTTGTTCACCTGTCGCGGTTCCACTCCCGGTCTTGCCCTCGCTGTTGCCGCCCTTCTTATTAACCACCCGCTCGCCGCTGCCCTGCTCGGTTGCTGCACAGAGCCCTTCGCTGCTCCGCACGCCGCCACGCCGACCAGCAGATCCGCGCCACTGCCACTCACCTACTCTAACCCTAGCAGGAAGAGTGCGCCGATGTGGACTGGGGAGCGGCGGGGAGAATGAGGAAGAGGGGCTCGGTGGGTGAAGGGTTTCTGGGAGCATTATATTCTAACCCCCGATGCATCGTGTTCGTTCCTTTCAATCTAACGGTCGAGCATGAGGCGGTGTTAGATTTGGGCTGCATAGTGGGCTAGCTGCACTCATAACGTGGGCTTTATTTCAAGGCTGCGTGCTAAGGCACAAGCAATTATATGTACTTAATTCATTTTTTAATTTATAAGCAGTATTTCATTATTAGATTAGATACTCTTGTGAAGTAAACACTCTAATCCAATTATATTCGTGTACCCAAAATATTTTTTAAACAAAACATACTACATACAAGTCTCTTTGTAGTAGTTTCACAAATTCAATAACTAATTTACTATTTTCTATCTTTTAAATGAATTTCTTTGCACTTTTGGGAAATCACTGCAACTTGAACTACACGTCCTATCTTACAATATCAAAAAATTATAAAAACATATATTTAAGAAGACATGTTCTATTTGAGCTTACATACTAAAAATCGATGGAAAATGAAGTATTTTGCTGAACATTACTAAAACTACTATTTTGGTGACTCTAACAAAAAAAATCAATAATACCATAAAGTGATCTAAAAATTCTAAGAATTGGTATGGGGTCATAATATGGCTGTATAAGCTTCTCATAAAAGTTTCAAATCATTTCGACAAAGTGAGACTATACATTGCTTACAAATGGACACATCTATCACATTGTTACATAACAATGAGACTATATGTGAGAGATTTACTCATTTGTGAATAATGTATAGTCCTGATTTGTTAATATGGTTTTAAAATTTTATGGCAATATAATATAACCATGTTATAACCTCATGCCAAATTTTAGATTTTTCGGACACCTTTAAGATATTATTGTTTTTTTCGATCGGAGTAACCAAAATACTTATAAGCATTTCCTTGGCTGCCAACCTCCAAAGAAATTCAATAACCCCCAAGGAAAGAGGTATTTTTCTTGGCGGTTAAGAATAACAGTCAAGGAAATGGCAGTTTCCTTGACTGTTTAAAAGTACACTCAAGGAAATGAGTGTTTTCCTTGGCTGTGGTTCGAAACCGCCAAGGAAATACCCATATTCCTTGAGAGTTCAGTACTCCCGCCAAGGAAACTTTTCCTTGGCAGTTTGATTTTGGCCTCAAGAAAATTCATGGCCGTCAAGGCTATTCCAGTTTGGTGTGGTGGCGCTGATGGGCTCATATTCACCTGAAGGACTCAGCATTACCTGTGTTTTCCCTTTTTTATCGTTTTTTCATGTTTCATTCTCTCTAGTCTCTATCTGTCAACGGCTCTCAAAAATAAATCATCAGGAAAAGTGTTAGTTAAACTTTCTCAACGTTGACTACTTTTATAGAAAATATGTAGAACATTTATATCGCTAAATAAGTTTATTATTACTGGTATAAAAATATATTTAAAGATCTACCTAATGATACTATATGTACCATAAATATTAGTAATAGTTTATTAAATATATTTGGTTATGAAAAAGCTGCAAACTTTTTGAGAAGTGAGAATGACTCTTTTTTAACGGGGGAGTATGTTTCAGATGCATTGTGCCCCTTTATTTTGGGGATATTTTTCGAATTGAAGATGTGTAGTTATTGTTGGACTGAGGGAGTAGCTTACATATATATAAATTATAAACTAGTACCGTCTCTCTGAATAAATAGAGTTGTAGCAAATTTCGGACAGATTACTATGACAAAAAAGAAGACTATACTACCCGTAATTGGAGTAGTTGCACAAGTTATAGCATTTACCGGAGAAGAGAGGGGTACACTAATACGAGGTACTCCGAGGATAATTAATAATAATGAGCTAGTGGATCATTTAATATTTTATATATTAATTTATTTATAGACAAATCTTGGTTTTAGAAATCTATTTATATTTAGGAAGTGGAAGAAGGTAGAGCATCTCCAACACTTTGCCACATCAACTTGGCATCCATCTTTTTTTTTAGCAAAATAAGAAAAATTGGTCTCCAACAGTTTGTCAAAACGATTTGCCATCCATCGCAACTTGCCATCTCTCCCGTCCGCGATACGCGCACGTATTCGGCTTGCTATCTGCATCGCCGCCTCACTTCCCGCAAGCGAGCAAACAATCCACAGCGATCCAGGCAGCGGCGGCGGACGGCAGGAAGCCCTACAGCACAAGCCCTATAGCGGCGGCGATCCAGACAGCCCTTGCCGCGATGACGGAGCCGCACAGCAACGATGATCGTATGTATGTACGTAGTAAGTAGAAGGGTAAAAATTCAATTTTCTTTGTCTCGGGTTCCTGATGTAAGTTTGCCATATATAAAAGTTTCTACATCTAAGCTCGGTTAATTACTGAAAAATGTAGGGCTCCTGATGTAAAAGTTCGCTTAGCAATTTGGCAAGTGATTTTTAGCAAATTATTGAAGATGGTATATTATTTCACTTATGTTTTAGCAAGTTGTCAAATCACAAAATTTGGCAAGTGTTTTTTAGCAAACTGTTGGAGATACTCTAAAGATAAAATTGATCATTATCCATTCAAGTGGGCATTGATATGAAAAAGTCTACTTTTGGTCCCTCAACTTTCGCGAAAGTCTACTTTTGGTTCCTCAACTCTAAAACTGGACAAAACACGTCCCTCAACTTTTGAATCCGTGCAGATTACGTCCCTCGGTGGTTTTGTACGGTGGTTTTGCAACAATAACAGAGGTTTTGCTACAATAACAGTGGTTTTGTTTTTTTTATTTATTTATTTCGGCTAAATCTTTGAAAAACATAGAAAATCATAAAATAATAAAATCCAATTTTTTTGGACTCCATATGAGTAGATATATACGGTGAATATATAATATGGTATGTTTTAGTATAAAGTTTTGCTATAAAGATTTTATCTTTATCTTTTGTTATTTATGTTGTTTGAATCTTTATTGCAAAACTTTATATTAAATTATGCTATATTATATATTTATTGTGTATATCTACTCATGAGGAGTCAAAAAAATTAGATTTTTTATTTTATGATTTTTCTGTGATTTATTATGACTTTCCAAAGATTTAGCCAAAATAAAGGAAAAAAACCAATGTTACTGTAGAGAAACATCTGTTACTGTAGTAAAACCACCATCGAAAACCGTCATGGGACATAATGCACGGATTTAAAAATTAAGGAACATATTTTGTTCGGTTTTAAAGTTAAAGGATAAAAATAGACTTTCGGGAAAGTCAAGAGACTAAAAATATTGGGCCACATGTACGTGGCCGCTGCTGGCCGAGGCCCATATGAATGTCCTTTGCGATGATCCGTTCCGATCCCCCGCGGCCCGCGAGCCACTGCCTTTCCACGAGCGCTAGTTTGAAATCTCTCTCCCCCCTTCTCCTCGCCGCTCGTCCATGGACCGCGGCAATTGGGGGGCGATCACTCCGAGGTCCGGTCCCTGGTAAATCCGGACTCGTTAGCTTCCTACGATGTCCGATGATCGCTGGTCAGCTCTGCTCAACCACCGCCATTTTTTTTGGACCCCGGTTCTTCTTTTATCCTCTGCTCGCAGCACTCCGGCACGATACGTTGTGCACTCGCTCTGCTGGACCGCAGGGACGAGGTGTTCGATCGGGTACCAGTCCACTAGTCGAGGCAGCTACGGATCGCTCGAGCAAGTGGAGCGTCCTTTCCATGGCTGGGATGCCAAGGTACGGTGGCGTTGATTCGGATTTTTCAGATGCCGTGGATTTTACTTCTCTCTTTTGCTCCCCTTGTTCTGTTTGACGAAATGCCCGCCTCAACGCTCTGTTTCACCGCCGTAATAATGCTTGCTTGCCTTCGATTGCGTTGTGACTTGTGAGGATCAGAGGGTGCCTTTGCTTCTGTTGGCATATATTAGTGCGTCTCTCTCACTTGCTGGTTTATATCCTTTATAGTGGTCAGCGCGCAACGGTGAATTCTCCCTCTAGATTCGTCGGTGGTGACTGGTGAGAGTTTATATGTGTTTTTCTCTGCGTCTGTCTTTTGAAACAAGTTTCCCACATATGTGGCCTGCTTTCTGATCTTTACAGTATCTCAAAAGCACAATTAGACTGTCCCATTTTACCAAGTTTTTAATAAGGACTAACAAGTAACAAAATATAGCATCATGTTTGTCTTCCTTGCTCTGAAGTTACCCACATGTATTCTACCCTCGGTATGCCAATACCTGGACGCTGGTCTTTAACATTGTGTGGATACAAATTTGCTAGGTGAGGATCTTCCCCCCATGAGTTATTTGGGAGGGAAAAGAAGTAGTAACAGTATAACACCATTTGCAGTCTTTCCAACAATACAGTATTTCATACCTAATTTGGCATGAGTAAGTTAACACAGAATATTTCTAACAGGTTTATGACACAAGCACCCATTATATGTACTCTAGTTTCTCCACCTCTTTGAACAGAACCTTCCATTTCCTCACTTGGTACTGAAAAGACCTCGGATGTTGTCAAGTAGCTAATCATCTGTCTGCTTTGATTAAATTACTGTGTTCCACAAAGTTCAGCATCACTCTAGATCTCATATGTCATTCCAACCCGTAGCAGTCTGTTATGAGGGACACATGTTATCTTCTCTGGTTGCCTGAAGTTCTTCCTCATGAAGTTGTAAGCGTAGTCAACTATTATCTTCTTAAATAAATCTGCATTTGGTTCTGCCACCACATTAGCTTCTCCTAGCATATGGACGACACCATCCTCCATCTCTCTCTGTATTGTTTGGATCTCATAGAAGCATCCATTTGATGGAGCAGCAGTGCTTCTATCTGAAGAACTATCGGACAATGTTGCCTCCTGAACTCTGATGGAAGGCTCAATTGCATCTTCTAGTTCTTCTGCTGAATGATCTCCTCCTGGGCTGTAAAATGATTCTTGATGGATAAATTGTTTCAGATGTTCAATAAGTAAGCCCTCGAATTCTCTTGGATCTTCTACTTTATCATTGTATCCATAGCGCACCACACACCGGAATACCCTGTAATCTCTTGGCTCCACATATCGGAAGAGGAACCGCTCACTTGTTTCTATTTTGCTGATCGGTAAGAACTTTATTGAGATAATCACAAGAACTGAATGGATAGAAGGTACCCTTTCTACCAAGTGAGGAAGTATGGGTGGGATGCCTTGCACAAGCTCAGAGTACAAAAAGCCTATTCCTGGCAACCTTGTCAGATTCCGCCTAGTGGCCAATTCTGCCACATAGTTACTTGATACTTTGTTCTGGAGCTCATAGTTGTATCGATGAACATGGACATAATGCCATGTGGCCATTATAAACATCAAAATTGCTGCAAAAGCTAGCGGCAAGTAGCCACCTTGAGTGAACTTATAGAGTGCCGAAGATAAGTATACCAGCTCTGCTCCACCAATTATTACTAGAAAGAGTGCAATCCATAGCAGACTTGTCTTCCATATCATAACCATTACTAAAGTGACTAGAAGTGTTGTTATAAACATCACAAACACAACAGCAATACCTGCACAGTGTAATGGTGGTATGAGTATCGGATCATATTATAAGGTAAAGATGATCTATTTGTGTACCGTTCTTATATGGTTTCTAGTAGACCATGTCCCTACTTGCTCTAAGGAAAAGCTGACAGATCACCCATGCAATTGGAAAAAATACACTAATCTTTCGGATTTGATCAAATTGTCTTCGTGCATGCAGCACCTCATCTTAATGTTTGCTAGGGTTATTTCATGTGTTCTGCTTGCACTTTAAATAGCAATAACATATGAGTGCTCATAACTTGTTTACAATGTAGTCAGGTAAATGGGGGCACCTATCAAAGAGGGGAGCAAGTTCAGTGCATCTTATTAACAATAGTTATTATTGAGGTATAGCTGGGAGAAAATGAACCTTCAAATCTGGGAGCCAATTGCCCATTACACTAAATTGCTTCAAGTAATTGATACAGATTTTGAAAAACTTAGAGAAAACAGCAGCAAGAAGATGATTACCAAGAAAGAATTAGAAATGCAGTAGTTTATAATTTCATAAAAATAAATTGAATATTCAGGTACTGCATTTTTCCTTAGTTTAATCATATCTTGGGGTGGGAGGGATACTTGTTTCTAGATTTGAGAATTTACCATATGCATTGCCAATCTTTTCTGTAGTTTGGAAAATAACTGTAACAGCTACAGACAAAACCATTAACACATAGTTGATCTCCGGGATGTAGACCTGTCCTTCAAACTTCGTTGATGTGTGGGTGACACGAACTCTTGGAA
>DXKC01000045.1:0-19297 GCA_031170775.1 Cymbopogon citratus
TATTGGCAACATTTTCTTATATTTTGGATGTCCGTAGAAAATAAATTATGTATCCCAAATTTTTAAATAGGGAAGATATACATAAATAAGTATCTCTGTTGTTCTCCCGTTGCAATCGTTGGGCACGCACGTGGCTAGTATTATATATATATGCATAGCCATGTCGCAGATGCGGAGGTTGCATGCAGCACGTTTCCGTTTTGCGCAGCGCAAGGGCCCAGGCGACGACGGGCTTGTACTGGTGCCGGTACTTGACCTGATACCCAAGCAACGTACTTACTACTTCATATGTCATATCATCGCATGTTTTTTATAGTTGATGATTTCCTGCTTTCAGCATCTGGTTCTTCCTTGTTGCCTCTTGCCTGTACGCTTTCATCGATCAGTATCTTCTGCAGGACTTCCACCCAGGCTGCCTGCCGTCTATATTATAAAAGGGCATGAGTGCAGGCGTAGCTGCTTACACAAATCGGCCATGGACGCTAATGGCCAGTCCAATCTCCCGGCGAAGAATGGTGACCAGCAGAGCATGAAGAAACGGCTCTTCCACAAGTCGATGGGGACAGCGGCAGGGCTTAGGAAGCTCCTGCCGGCCGGCACCACGCTGGCCTTCGAGACCATGGCACCGTCCTTCACCAAGGGCGGCCAGTGCAGCGACCACGACGTCAACTTCGTCTTCACCTGGGCCCTCATCGGCTTCCTCACCTTCCTCTGCGCGGCACTCAGCATCACCGATAGCATCACCGACAAGGACGGCAACACCCACTATGGGGTGGCCACCCTCAGAGGCTTCAAGCTCTTTAACTGCAAGCCCAAGGACCTGCACCTGTCGGACGACGAGAGGGAGAACAGGAGGATGTGGAAGCATCTGAAGAAAACAAAGAAGGTGAAGCCGCGGGACTCCCTGCACGCCCTCTTCGGAGCCGCCGTGTTCGGGGTCCTCGCCTTCGGCGACGCTGGCGTGCAGAGGTGCCTGGTCCCATGGGAGTCACGCCATTGGAAGGATCTCCTTTCCCACTTGCCTTTGGCGGTCGGGTTCTTGGCCAGCTTCGTGTTCATGATCTGGCCGTCCACCAGGAATGGCATCGGCGCAGCTGGCGGCCCTTCGGACGACAACAATAGCCAGCAGAAAGAGCATATGACGACCGCGGCCAAGAAGAATCGGTTCTTCGACAAGACTATGGGGACGGTGGCGAGCCTGTCGAAGCTCCTGCCGACCGGCACCACGCTGGCTTTCGAGACGATGGCTCCGCCCTTCACCAGGGGCGGCCAATGCAACGACCACGACGTCAACTTCATCTTCACCTGGGGGCTCATCGGCTTCCTCACCTTGCTCTGCGCGGCGCTCAGGTTCACTGACAGCGTCACCGACAAGTACGGCAACACCTACTACGGGGTGGCCACCCGCGACGGCCTCCTGCTCTTCAACCGCGACCCCAACCACCTGCGGCTGTCGGACGATGACGCGGAGAACAGGGGGATGTGGGAGCATCTGAAGAAAACAAAGAAGGTGAAGCCGCTGGACTTCCTGCACGCCTTCTTCAGCGCGGCAGTGTTCATGGCTCTCGCCTTCTGCAACGCCGGCGTGCAGAGGTGCCTGGTCCCGTGGGAGTCGCGCCAGTGGAAGGAGTTGCTGTCCATCTTGCCGCTGGCGGTGGGGTTCCTCGCCAGCTTCGTGTTCATCATCTTCCCCTCCAACAGGATAGGCATTGGCGAAGAAGGTGCTTCGGACGGCGGCGATTCGGCACCGGCACCGGCACCGGCACCGGCACCTGGAGGGCAATCGCTACAGAACATCAAGACCACTGTGCAGCAGGCCACCACCCTAATTGATCCCTCGACTAGCTATGAACTCCACACAGTCTGCTGACGTGTGCCGTCGTTGGTCTCAGTAACAGCTGGTGTGGGTAAGTTGCTGTGTGCGTGCGTGCTACCGTGTGCATGCATGCATGGGCTGTCTTCGTCAAATAAAGCTTGCCGGAATCGAATCAAGGAGGCATGTTTGCCTTCCCCCTGAAAGTTTCATCACTGTTTCAGTGGTGTGCGTGTGTGCTTTTCATTTTTGGTTGTACGGTCCACTATATATATCTATTATATATTATATTAAGGCCGACAAGACTCCTGCCATACTCATATCTGCCATTTACCAACGCCCTGATGTATTGGAGCCGGTGCCTGCTTCCCCGTGAGTTGATCAATAGTGAGACCAGTTTCCTTCGTCACCTCCACGTGTGCACGTTGATCAAGTTTGTCGTCATAAGCGTCAACAACGAGCGGCTCGATTGATTGCTTGATTGCTGTCCGAGTTATGCAACATTTTTCCTTGCTTTCTTCGCTTGTTTGGCTGCCTTATATGACTTGTTGAGAGAGCGGTCATAGTCTGATAATGGCGGGGGTTTATTAGCTTCATGCCTCTGCTTTTCACATTCTATGACTTTTTTCCTCAGTTCATTGCGGGGTACGAACTTTTCTTGTACCACTAGGGGCTTCTTTGCGAAATGGGCCTTCACCTTGCCATCTACTGCCACGTCCAATTCCTCCTTACTCATCTCGCCTGGCAGCTTCTCGAGAGGGGGCTTGGTTCTACTAGTGGCTTTCTTCCCCGACAACTTCCTTGGGGGCGGGGATCTCCGCTTATGCTTCTGGGGCAGGGAGGCAGAGGAGGCGGAGACCGCTGCAGTGACAGAGGAGATGGAGATGGAGATGCAGCCATGCCATGGAACGCATCATTTGTAGCACTCTCATGATCTGGAGGTTGAAATGGACTTAAGTTGGGAGAGATGTGAGTACAAACATGATTGAGATTAAATGGTTAATTATGAGAAGCAGATTGAAAATGATTGAAAAAACTATTCCATTCACTTTCATCCATACTTATGATGAGGTTGTTGAGGAGGCGACGGTGGCCTCCCGGGAATCACAATGTAATGCTTGCGCCATAGAATGAATCCATGCTCTGCTTGTCCTAGAGTCGTCTCCCCATCACCTCGCCAGGAATGTCAAGATTCAGTTCTTTATAATCTTTCACAACTCTATCCACCCCGACACTAGCGTAGTCAGGTGGAATCTAATTCCCATGGATTACTCTGCTTTAGGGTCCACAGGAGAAACAACAACGTTAGCCACCCTGATTGTTAGGTTCTCCACGGGAATGTGCTGCTCACAAGGCGTCTTCTCAGTAGTGATGTCATCCACAGGGTAACGCCGCAATGGTCATCATCTTCAGGGAGCCCCGTGGAAGCGCAGCTGCTTCTCAGCTGAGGGGGGCTAATGTTGACTGTCGGCTCTGATGTGGTCTGCCTTTGGCTACTCATTGTTAGTTCCACTTGCCGTCTGACTTCCTCCCACATTCTTGCCTCTGCTGCTTTTTCTTGCTCTTGCGATTGTAGCACCGCCTCCTCTAACCTGCGGAGCCCCTCTGCCTCCTTAGCCTTTCTTCTTTGACGGCTTCTATAGCTCTTAGCGTCCTCAGGGAAGCCATCCATCCATGAAATCAACGCTTTGCCTCACGTTCACCCAGGGTGTTCAGGATTCTCGAGGGCGTACATCAGCTCATTCTTCTCTCGGTTAGGCTGTGTTGACACCGAAATTTGGTACGAAGGATATTATGCATGGGACCAATGTCAGGGTAGATTGGAGCTGATTTGGCAGCGGTCGATCAAGACAAAGGAAAGCCGAATCAACATCGTGACAGACGTATCGGCTAAAGACTGGAATTGGAAAGAGACTACATCCGGATCGGCCAAGAAGGAAAGACACGTCGGACTTCACCAGAAGGGAAAGACTGGAGTCCAATTTATCTAATTTTTCATAGTTTTGTTAGTTCTTAGTTCTTTTCACATTAGAACACTTATTTTCCCAGGCTATAAATATAAAGCCCCGACCATTGTAATATTCATCATCACACTCAATACACAAAACCGGCTATCACGCCGTACCCTTAGGAGTAGGAGTAGGAGTAACATAACGTAGATTCTTGATGAGATCTTCAGACAGGCTGGTATTGTCCGTGGAGAGCGGCGTCCTCTTGCTGGTAAGTATTGTCAAAACCCATAGTATTCATGGATAGGAATGATGTATTGTCCGTGGAGAGCGGCGTCACGGTCTATCTATGAGTATTACAGCAAGAACGTTAGATAGGGATGATGTATTGTCCATGGAGAGCGGCGTCATGGTCTATCTAGCTATTATTGCAAGTTATCGGCTCTATTAGCTTTGGCAAGCTTGTAGATTCATCAAATTATCGATATTGTTTGTTCTTATAATTTATTCTATATAACAATATCATTGCTCGATCAAAGATTAAGTAGATTTGGCCATATTCTATTTGATTCAAGTGATTATCATGATTAGATCTATTTTACACTTGAATTGTGCTCCATCGGCTAGTTTCTATTAAATATTGATCGTCACATGCTGTGGATTTAGAATTAGATAATTAAGTTGATGAAGGTTGATCTAAGACCACCGGCCCGTTAGATCAGTCTTAGATTAGATGGATTTGCTTGTTTACTTTTATTCCTGCTTCATAGACCCTGGATCGGCTAGCCGATCCAGTTATGCTTTCACGAATAGCACCATGTATCGGCTATCGGCTAGATTTGTCTATTCATAGAGGGGGATGATGTATTGTCTGTGGAGAGCGGCGTCACGGCGTCTCTATGGGTAGTTCACGTCTATTTGGTAACGTTACATGTGTGCTATCTGCTTATACCTGATAATGATTAAACACGATCGGCTAATGAACTTATACTAAGAATTATGTATTTTTATAGCCTGTTCTGTTTATATCTTTATCCTTTTTTATGATTAAATTGCATGGAGCTAACTCTATATTTAGTTTCCTTATTCATCGGCTACGATTTGGCCATACATCTTGGAACTGTCTGGAATCACACCGGCAGGTTCCATAGTTTTACCTTTTCTTCTACCTTGTCAATTAGAGGTCAAATTGACTAGCATGCTTCTAGGTAAATCAGTACTGCCTGCGAGGTCTTGAGAATCACAGAGCCTCCTGCTGCTTTTCGGTTCTCGCTAGGGCCTTATTAGTGTGTCGGTGCTATATTCACGTGTCGACACATTTTTGGCATGCCCGGTGGGACACATCGCAATAACATCATGACAACAAACGAGTACGAACCGATCAACGTCAAATAAGATGACTTGGATGAAGCTACAAGGAGGACACTGGACACTTGTGTTGAACAATATAAGCAAAAGTGTCTGATGTCTTATTCCAAGATGCGTAGAGAAAGGATAGTCCAGCAACTCTTATATCCTAGAGTTTTGCTGGAAGGAGAAACAGATCCGGTTACCAAGCTGACGCATGATACCATGCATAGTGTTATTGTCAAAGCTATGAGTGAGACCCTGACCAATCACAATACTGTCTTCGTCAATAGTCTGGGGAAAGCTCTCATAGAAGCTAGATTTATTACTGGATCATACGCTGGAGGAGCTTATGTGCAGAATGGACCAAAGAGAACTAATGATTCGGCACCGCAATCTAGTGCACAAGGTGCAACAATGGGCGCAGCTGGTAATGAGACTGGTGGTGACGTGACTGATGTTACGCCACAAACTCAACAGCCTGTACAGCAACATCAGCCTGTACAGCATCAACAACCACCACCAAGGATGCAGCAAGCCATGCAACATCGATCAGCACGGGGGGCAGCAAATCGTGCAGCATCAGCACAGGGGGCAACAGCCGACTGAATTTGTTCAGAACAACTATGGAGGATATCCATTAGCTATAAAAATATTTGCTATGGAGGAAAGATCATTAAGGAACCTGGTGCTCCATCTTACCAGGAAAAGCTTCTGCCAGGAGGAAAGTTACCTTTTGGCTATCACTATGAGTCGGAGTTTTATGCTCCAAATCAATACTCCGGAGGTCAGCAACAGCTTCAGCAACAGTACCTAAATCACGGGGGTCAAAACTTCCAGTCCCCACATGTTAATCAACTCATGGGACAAGTTGCCGATATGGTTCAGAGACAGTTCAGTATCAAACCGAAGAATTCAACTCTTACCTATAGGAAGCCATATCTGGAATGGTACGATCAGCTGACTTTGCCCCCGAAGTACAAGATACCATCATTTACCAAGTTTACTGGCAGTGGTGAGACCTCTACCATGGAGCATATCAGCCAGTACTTGATCCAGTTAAGGGAATTGATTGATAACTGGTGTTCAGGATATGGTTCTTTCCTCTGTCATTGTCTGGAGCAGCTTTCTCATAGTTTGCTTCATTGCCTTATGAGTCTATTCTAACATGGGAGGACCTGGAGACAAAGTTCCATCAATACTTTGATTCAGGTATGACAGAGAAGGGATTAGCTGATCTCATTGCTCTCAAGCAAGGATACAATGAGTTGAGATCGAGCTTCTTGTAGAGGTTCAGAGAAGTCAAGAACCAATGCTATTTTTTGGTTCTATCTGATAAGGACCTGGTTGATATTGTTGTCTCTAGATTACTGCCAGTCCTTAGAGAAAGGGTTGGCCCTGATCATGCTAGTTTGGCTGCTTTGTTAAGGAAAATAGCTAGCCTGGACAGTAGGTTCGGCTTCAATCGATATGGTAAGCTACCTCAGAAAGCTACCACTATTGAGGGGTTCTATGATTCATATCTTCAAGAAGAACCAACAGAAGAAGAGGGTGGTGAAGATGAGATAGCAGCCGTCGAATGGATCTGGAACAGCACAGAGAATATGTCTTGGGCTAAAGCCAAGGACAAGCAGGCAAGCAATGGATATAGCTTTGACATCAACAAAGCTAATGAGATCTTCGACATGTTGCTGAAACATGGTCAGATTAGGCTAACTGGGAACCACAAGATTCCATCGGCCGAGGAGCTCAAGAAGATGAAGTACTACAAGTTCCATAATTCTCCTACTCACAACACCAATGATTGCAAGGTCTTCAGAGATTATATCCAGAGAGCAGTCAACAAAGGTAGGATTGGCATTGAGAAGAGCATGTGGGTATATGGGCATCCTTTCCCTACCAACATGGTGGCTACGACAGGCAAATTCAAGGTACTTACTTTTGACAAAGCCAAGAAAGCTGGTACTGTTGATTCTGAGAAACAGATATCAGCTAAAGAGTATAGAGAGCTTAAGACGAAGCATCAACTGGAGCAGCCTAAATCTTCCAAGGCTGGTGAGCGAAGGTGTCCCACTGTTTGGATCATGTTGAACAAGTGGCAACGCAAGAAAGAGAAAGATCAGCTTCATCGTGAAAAAGATTATCAGTAGTGGCTTGAAGAGGAAGAGTATAGACGCCACCGTGAAGAAGAAAGAAGAATCAGAGAAGAGAATCAGTCCCATTGGCATTGTCCTTTCTTCAGACATTGCTGGAACAAAGGTTTGAAGTTGCCTACACTTCATAATTGTCCTGAATGCAGTAACCAATATCAGGAGTATAGGCAAGGAACAACCAACCGCTGATCTATCCATGAGCGTTTGGGTCGGCGCATAAAAAATAATGAGTGCAGATTTCATGATCAACTTGGCAAAAGAGTTGCCGATCAAGAATTAGTTGATTATGAAGAAGAAGAACAAGAGCATGCTTGGCAAGAAGGACAATGGTGCCTAGGAGGGTTAACCAGGAGCCAGAAGAGAAGAGTCCAACACTTGAGGAACGATCAAAAGCAAGAGAAGAAGAGGAAAGCTCAAGTCTGGCAAGCCAAGCAGCAGCCGATAAAGGTAAAGGAAAAATATCAGCTACTATTGCAACCATCTTTATGTTTCCTGCAGAATTCAGTGCCTATAGAGAGAAACATGATGATGGCGATTCAGAAGATTCAGATGATGAAGGTGTGTGCCATTGGATCTATGAAACCGAGAAGGCCACATTTGAGAAGCCTCAAAAGTATCTGCACATAAGATGGCAAACCATTAACAAGAATGTTGGTTGATGGTGGAGCTTCGATCAATCTTATGCCATACACCACATTCAGGAAACTTGGCAAGATTGAAGAAGATTTGAGTTAGACAGATATGAAACTTTCAGATTTTAGTGGCAACATATCAGAGTCTGTCGACCACTTTCTTTGTGGTTGATACTTCTGGGACTTATAGCTTATTGCTTGGATGGGATTGGATTCATGCTAACTATTGCATTCCCTCAATGATGCATCAGACTTTGACCCAATGGATTGGAGATAGAACAGAAGTCGTCCAAGGAGATTCGTCTACTGAAGTTGCACTAGCCGGACCTGCAGATTGGAACTTTGAAGGGATTCAGTGCTTCTCTAGTAGGGTACACAAAGGAGGTTTCATCAGGTGCTATGATGAGAACCAACAGCCGATCAGGATCATCGGCTCATAAAAAGATTTTTGATCAAGATCAGGAAGACTTCTGTATCGGCTATCAGATCAATGGTCTAAAAGAAAATATTCTTGGCCGATGCAAAAAAGGATTGGAGAAATTGAGCTCTAGCTTATAGTGTTAGTTCATTTGCAATCCTAGATTGTTATGAATTGTATACTTAGCAAATTTGGTTAGCCGAGTTATTATACACTCTGGCTTGTAAGACAGCCGATACAAGTGTATCGCCTTTAGAACAAAAAATACAAGTCCTACAATCAGGGCAAGAGCCAATACGATATGTATTGCCTTTAGAGTAAAAAACATCAAAAACATAAATGGTCTTTGAACAGACCTCGATGGATTGATTTCAGATAAGTACTGAGAGGAATAAAAGAAAGTACTTCAAACTAAGCCGATAGCATAAGATAATGCATCGGCAGAAAGATATCACAAAAGTCACAAGTTCTTACATTAGATCTACAAATTACAAAGCTAGTGCAGATTGAAGCATATCACGAGCTTTTGTAATAATCTGATCTACATTGGCTATTATCTGCTTATCTTCATTGGCTGTACCTGGAATTTCCTGTTTCAGTTCAAGCTTAGCCCGGTCAAGAGAAGATTTCAAACCCAGGATTTCTTGCTTCTTGGATTCCATATCTGAAAGGATATTGGCTAACTGATCCTTTGTCTTCTTAATTGATGTTTCAACCAATTGAAGCCTAGACAAAAAATCCTCTTTCTCTACATTCAGATTTGCCAGCTTCTCATTAAGTTGAACAGGAGCAGCAGCCAGAGAAACCATATCTTCTTTAAGATCTTTGAGGGATTTCTTATATTCTTGCACCTGACTCGAAAGATGTTCTTTAGAATCCCTAAGGGCAAGTCTTTCTTTGGCCTCTTCATATGACACAGAGAAAAAATCTACTGAAGCAGCTTCATTCAAAACTCTTTTTAGATGCTTCAATGATGATAGCAAGGTATTCTTTAGAGGAACATAAATATCTCTGATTTTACTTGAATCCTGCACTAGGATAGTAGCATCTGTGTTCAACAAGGAAAGGAGAGTTGCCAATTGACCCTTCAGATCATCTGAGATTGGCAATGATGGATTCTGGGCAATAGAAGAATTTTCTTCTTCATGTATATATTCACCAAAATACACATCTGATGATGAAGCTTGATCCTATATTGAATTCAGGGATTCAGGATATGAAAATTCTATAGTAAATATAGAAATAAGGACAAATACCTGGAGGGTTGGAGAATTCCTAACGTTGGTTGATGGATTAGCATCTTGGAGTCCTGCAAAAGAAAAGGAGTTGTTTAGAAAGAAAAGAAATGCATCGGCTAGTTCTTCAAGAATAATAGTGCTATCAACGGAGGAAGTATCTTTAGTTGTTCTTAGGGGAGAAGGTGCAGAGTGATTGAAGGTGTTATCTTCACTATCAGAAGATGAATCACTCAAACGTGGATTGTCATGAAGAGTCTTTGATGCCTCACCAGGAGTTTCTTCCTGATATAAAAAATAATAAACAAAGGAATAAGTATTCAGAAAATATAAACCAAGATGAAGCAAAAAGAATACCTCTACTGACATAGAAGTCAATATTGTAAGAGGATTTGATCTAGGGCTAGCTTCAAGAACTTGAGGAGGAATTTGGCTTCTCCTCCCTCTAGATTTATAAGTTCTCTTTAGAGTTGGCCTGTTAGAGGAAGATATGATGTCTCCAGTAGCTTTTCTTTTCATTAATACTCTTATTGAAGGAGCATTCCATCCAAGTACTGGATTCGGACACCATAGTCCATATTGAATGGGTTGATTATCAGGGCCAACAGGAAGTGGTGGTTGAATCTTGTCCTACATTATAGAAGCATATAAGTATGGAATATCACCTGGAAAATAATGTGGAGATCAAGAGTTTACCTCGTCTTCGGCAACATACTTAGGATCAAGAGCAGAGCATAATTCTGATGCCATATCAAAAAATATATGTATCTTCCAGCTTTGCCACAAGTGAGCAAGAACAGTAGAGGGGAATAAGATTTTAGTCCAACTACTAATGGTCAGGGCTAGAAGCTGTTGCTCAAACTGAATGATTCTATTATATTCAACACCATCGTTCAAAGCATCTCGTGGCTTAAGTTTGTCAGCAAAGAATAATCCTGGTGGAAGCTGACCAAACCCAAATTGTCTTGCGGCCACTGAAGGATTATAGAATTCATAAGAAGTTGGAGGCTTGTCTCTGCCATGACCAATTTCTATTGGGAGAAGATAAGGTTTGAGCAGACAATTTATGATGCTCATGGCTTCAGAATCTGTAGTAGGAGTATCAAATCTGAATGATGTGGGACATTTAAAATCATCACATTCTGCATAAGGAAACCACACCAAAACATCCTGAGGAAAACCCTGATGAAAAAATTTAAAAAATTGACTGATAGATCTATTAATACAGATGCAACTTCACCAAAAGATCTACATCGGCCAAGTTTCTCTGCTTCAGATAATTGATCTTCATTTTCTTCTTTATAAGACGAGGAGGGAAACTTCAAAGGACCCAATTCTTGAATTACATGTTTGTGCATGTACAAGTTTAACCAGAGTTGAAGGAGCCACCATGGACTAGAAATAGCAGGAATTGGCTCATTTTTCATCAAAAGTTGGGATACTTGATCCAATAGATGATAAAGAGATCCCAGTAAATACTTTCCTAAAGGAACTGATGAGTCTATTGCTATTATTGTGGCTAGATCTAGAAAGTTGTTATTTGGGTCACAAGTCTTGCCATAGAAGAGATATCTATCAAGCCACATGTTCAGAAAAGCAGCAAACTCTCTATTGGTCACCTTATTCTTGCTAGAGTGAAATGCAGAGATATAACCTTTCCAAACCCTAGTTCTGATACTCTGTAATTTAAAAGAAGATTTTGCAAGACTAGTGGGGGAAAAGGATCCTGTAATATTAAGACCGGTCAGCATATGAATAATAGCTAGAGTTGGGGTCATCATGCCATGATTGAAGGTGAATGCGTTATATGCATTATTCCAAAAGTAACAGACAGCCCTCAGCATAGGCTCATTTTTCTTCATGCCTGACAAAGAAAGAGCAACACATTGATCTAAGTGACGCTTCTGCAAGATAGACGACATATGCTTGTTCATTTTCAATACCCAATTTCTCCAACCCGGAAGCAAGGAAGGCCAGTTCCTGAAAGTTGTCCTTTTATTCCAAAAATCAGGATTCAGAGTCGACTGTTTGAAGGAGATTCTGTTGGTTTCAGCGAAGATAACCTCAGAAGGATCTGGATTACCCATGGGACCAAGAAAATATGAATCTTGCAGCCCATCTACTAGAATCAAAACTTCACCCCCAAGCTCCTACACCAACATTTGCGTTCAAAACAAAGTAAGGCGGAAGAAATTTGCAGCGGACGACGAAAAGGTAAAAGATGATAAGCAAGAATTACCTCAGAGATGTTGTCGAGCTGAGCCATTGCAGATCTAAACCTGAAGTAAGATGTAATAATCGCCTTATGAGCTGTAGGATTGTCAAAATCACCCAGGAAGAGACAAATGACGGCGGTGGGGAAAAACAGGATGATGTAGGGTTTGGCGGCCGAATGAAATTTGAGTGGTAGTTCAGTAAATAAATACTGCTCAGTTGATCGGCAAAAGGAGAAGAAATGCAAATTTTGGAATAAAATCAATTTTATCCCAAAATTAGGGGGTATGTGTTGACACCAAAATTTGGTACGAAGGATATTATGCATGGGACCAGGTGTCAGGGTAGATTGGAGCTGATTTGGCAGTGGTCGATCAAGACAAAGGAAAGCCGAATCAACATCGTGACAGGCGTATCAGCTAAAGACTAGAATTGGGAAGAGACTACATCCGGATCGGCCAAGAAGGAAAGACACGTCGGACTTCACCAGAAGGGAAAGATTGGAGTCCAAGTTATCTAATTTTTTATAGTTTTGTTATTTCTTAGTTGTTTTCGCATCAGAACTCTTATTTGCCCAAGCTATAAATATAAAGCCCTGGCCATTGTAATATTAATCATCACGATCAATACACAAAACCGGCTATCACGCCGTACCCTTAGGAGTAGGACTAGGAGTAACGTAACGTAGATTCTCGACGAGATCTTCAGGCAGGCTAGTATTGTCCGTGGAGAGCGGCGTCCTCTTTCTGGTAAGTATTGTCAAAACCCGTAGTATTCATGGATAGGGATGATGTATTGTCCATAGAGAGCGGCATCACAGTCTATCTATGAGTATTACAGCAAGAACGTTAGATAGGGATGATGTATTGTCCGTAGAGAGCGGCGTCATGGTCTATCTAGCTATTGTTGCAAGTTATCGGCTCTATTGGCTTTAGCAAGCTTGTAGATTCATTAAGTTATCGATATTGTTTGTTCTTATGATTTATTCTATATAATAATATCATTGTCTGATCAAAGATTAAGTAGATTTGGCCATATTCTATTAGATTCAAGTAATTATCATGATTAGATTTATTTTACACTTGAATTGTGCTCCATCGGTTAGTTTCTATTAAATCTTGATCGTCACATGCTGTGGGTTTAGAATTAGATAAGTTGATGAAGGTTGATCTAAGACCACCGGCCTGTTAGACCAGTCTTAGATTAGGTGGATTTGCTTGTTTACTTTTATTCCTGCTTCATGGACCCTGTATCGGCTATTCTAGCCGGTCCAGTTATGCTTTCACGAATAGCACCATGTATCGGCTATCGGCTAGATTTGTCTATTCATAGAGGGGGACAATGTATTGTCCATGGAGAGCAGCATCATGGTGTCTCTATGGGTAGTTACACGTCTATTTGGTAATGTTACATGTGTGCTATCTGCTTATACCTGATAATGATTAAACACGATCGGCTAATGAACTTATACTAAGAATTATGCATTTTTATAGCCTGTTCTGTTTACATCTTTATCCTTTTTCGTGATTAAACTGCATAGAGCTAACTCTCTAGTTAGTTTCCTTATTCATCGGCTATGATTTGGCCATACATCTTGGAACTGTCTAGAATCACACCGGCAGGTTCCATAATTTTACCTTTTCTTCTACCTTGTCAATTACAGGTCAAATTGACTAGCACGCTTCTCGGTGAATCGTCACTGCCTATGAGGTCTTGAGAATCACGGAGCCTCCTGCTGCTTTTCGGTTCTCGCTAGGGCCTTATTAGTGTGTCGGTGCTACATTCATGTGTCGACAGACTGGAACTGACCTTGGGCCGAAGTGTCTATAGCTTCAATTAGTCTTTGTGCTGCTGTTTGTATTCTTTCCCCAAAAAATGCAATGCCGGGTCTCTAGGTCCAATATGTTCCCCATGCCTATAAAACCAAGTCCTGGAGCGTTTAGGCCAATCCATGGTATGAGGTGCGATCCCTTTGGCAAGTAGGGCTGCCTCCATACTTTCCCACTTGGGAATGGCACTCTTTGTAGCCACCTGCTCCCGGTCTATGATGGTATTTCTTCTGTCGCACATTCTCTTGGTTTCTTCTCCCCATGCCTCACTCTATTCCGATCTCTTGTACCACACAAATTCTTCCCAGTGGAACCCCAAACTTGTCGAACAAGCCAGTGAAATTTGGAGTCAAATTATGTCGGTGTTTCGTACCGTGGGTCCTGACACCGGCAAGTAAATTTGTATTTGCTACGTGTTCCCGCCCCGAATGGTGATGCAAGATGGACACAGGCGGTTTATACTGGTTCGGGCAAGAGAAGGCCCTACGTCCAGTGGAGGGGGGAGTTGTATTATCTTGCACCAAAGTGCTTGTAGTAGGAGTTACAAGCGTGGAGAGAGGGATGGAGTCCCAAGTCTCAGCGGTCGGAGTGGAAACTAGCTCCTATTGCTTGAGATGTTGATCGCTCAAGACTTGGCTAATTGTAGTGTGTGGTTGTGAGGAATGAGTGTGTCTCGTGTTCATCTTGTGTTTTCCTCTCGTCCTAGAACTACCCCGGGTGTCCCCTTTTATAGGCTCAAGGGGAGGACCGAGTTTACAGTGAAATCTCAGGATGAAAACTGAGTGACGTCAGTGTCGTGCTTCTTGGTATGGAACCTATCTTGTTGAGGGCGTATAGTAATGGCCATGATAGTCGTGGAAAGACCTGAGCCCCTGTTGAAGACATGCTGGTGCTGTAGAGGCATGGGAGCATCGTGCACAGTTGACTTGAGTGTGCCTAGAGCTGGCTCGAGGGTCCCTTGGGGCCTCGATGTAAAGCAGGTGGGTTCGACCCCCTGAAGTCTTGGGGCGTGGCCCTTATTGTATTCAGCTCGAGGGCTATCGTGCACGTGGTATAGTATGTGGTAGGGTGGAATAGGGATGCCCACGCTGTTACAGTGACGTTCATGTCACTGATCGACCCAGCGTGGGCGGCGGAAAGCCAGAATTGACCGCAGTACTCTTGCTACTGTGGCTCTGCTATTGCCATGGAGTTAGGCAGGAGTCAGTGGAACCATTAAATGCGTCTATCCCCTGCCTTCAAGCTCAGTCGAGGGTTGGGGAGCCTTGTGTGAGGCGAAGAGCGGTCGAGGGTTGGGAAGCCTCGTGCGAGGCAGAGAGCAGTCGAGGGACCTTCGTGGGCCTCAACGTGGAGCAGGTGAGTACGATCCCCTGGACTCCCTGAGTACGGCTCTTATTATATTTGGTTTGAGGGTCGTTGCGCATGCGGTACAGTGCGTAGTAGAGTAGTGACCGTTAGTGTAGACATGGTGTCTGGGCTAGCGAGTTGCCTGAGTTTGCGCCCAACCCCACAAATAGTTGTGGTAGCCCCGGGGGTGACAGACCCGATAAGGTCTTTGTATTCTACCACGTTCAGGTTGGTGTTTCCGTAGAGCTTTTGGCTGCCTCACCCCGGTTACGTCTTCCCAGTCTTTTTGAGAACCGAAAAGGAACAACTGCTCCAAAGTGAGTAAGTTTAGTAAGCCAAGACTTTAGTTATCTAGTGATCTTGGGCTAAGCTTAGAATACCCTCTCGCCCTACAAAAATATCATTCCAGCTTCTTCTCTTGGACGTTCTTGCTTCTCTCTAGTACACTTCTATTCTCTGTGGAAAATACGATACCCTGAATACTTCTGGGTAAAAGCTACAACGGTATCCGTGCACTTGTGGATTTATCTATTTGTGTTAAGAAATACCAACAGTCACAACTTATTATCCTGAGCACATACTTGCTTATGGGAGCGGAAAGACTCGTTGCTCTCCTGTCATGGGTTTCGACTCTTTCCGGACTGACTGATTGGAATCAGGCATAGGTGGAGGTCCTTGCACCATCGTAAGGCCGGGTCTTATGTGCGGGGGCTTGGAGTCCAAGTTTGGATGGGGACCTGGACCCCTTGGCGGGAGAGGAATGGGTTGGTCTTGTTTGTACCTAGGGTGCAAGCGAGGTGTGTGTCTTGGGGTACCCAGCTGGGCTACATTGATTCGCGAACCGCCGATTGTTTCGGTATGACTTGGCTATGATCTGGCACAGTAGTAAGAACTGGAATATGGAAGAAGATAAAATGGTTCTGATTGCTTACCACATGCTTGAATGCTTACCAGATGCTTGAAAGTAGTATAGGTGCTTACCTAGAATGGTTAGTTAATGAACTAATATGACTGCTAATAAAAATTGATTTAAGGATACACATAGTAATGCTTCCTGCAATGCAACGAACCCACAAGCCAAAAACCTTGCATATCCTTGGAGTCTTTTATTTTCTCCTGACGGGTAAGTCTTACGGTGTACAATTGAGTACTCAGGGTTTGTTCTATCCTGTTGCAGGTAACAGGTGGACACTTGAGCTAACTCTTGTGTGTGGATACCTCCTGGTGGGCTCAGCGAGGATTCCTCTTACATTGCGATCCTAGTTTTTATTTAAAACCCTCATCAAATGTTTTTATAAAGAAAAGTCTCATAACTTTATTATCATATATATAGTTTGTATAAATATTGAGTGTGTTAAATATTTAAACCTGTCTCTAAGTAAATATTTAATTCTGTTATAACTTGATCACATATTTATATTCTGCTGCAAGATAAAAATATGTGCAGTTGTAATCTATCAACAATCATTTATGCTACGCTATAATTGTTATTTCCATTGTTGTTCTATAAGAACTCTGATATTTATGTAATCATGCGATGTATGAAATGATTATGGATGTTGTAAGCTTTGCTCTCTCGTTTATGATCCTCATGGAAAAATATGGATCTTTAAGTTCTCCCTTTGGGTGTGCTAGACAGAACTGTTTGAATTAGCTCACTTTTGGGGTACTTAGTGTCTAGTGAAAGACAAGTGCCTCTGGAAGTGTGTTATTTTGAGGGGTTCTGCCACACACTCCACCGCTAGAACCCCTCTAAGTAGAGCCCGAGCTGTGCCATGAGGAAGTCTCTTTGGTGGAAGCCGAATATGTACCATCCATAGAGAGACCCTCACCCGAGCCAGAAGATCTGGAGGAAGGTTTCCAACCTTCAGATCTTCAGTTTTTTGAGGATGAGTTTTTTGAGAATTTTAGAAATACCCCAAATTACGAATACCAAAAAAGACCAACAATTCCTGTCACTCCTTCTGAACCACTAGGCAAAGATTCTTTAAAAGAATCTATAAAGGAGTTGACCACTATCATGAGTAGCGAATGGATTAATGAGGGAGAGCTTTCTTCTCAAGAAATTTAGATATGCACCCCTTCATTTCCCATTTGTTGTAAAATCCAAGGGAGTTGGGTGGAGATGTTGTACAATCCGACGGTAGGAGCAAACCTCATGTTAGCATCTTTCGCACCCACACATCTAAGTGAGGAACATCGTGCACCTATAGCTAAAACCCTCAGAAATGCCCCACGATCCAACCTAGAAGGGTTAGGATTGCTTCACAACATCACTCTTCATCATGGAGACGTCGAACTAGCCCTAGATTTCCACATCTTTGATGTACATGACTTTGATGTTTTGATAGGGCATCCCTTAGAAAAACTCTTTCTGATGCACTAAATACAGGGGAGTTGGACGTAAAGTTGGGGAGAGACACTTTCACCATACCTTTTACCAGAGTTAAGAATTAGTTTCAGAATCTCTCCCCCATCTCGACCTGTCTGAGGAGGTTATGTCAGTTTTACCCTTTGAATCCCCTGAGTCGTCCTTAGAAAAAGATGCAGAACTCTTCATAGCAGAAGAGGACGATTTAGGAGAAACCATTGACCTTCCCACCGAGGATGTACCGGCACCCCTTGCTGTTGGGATAACAACCTCGCCCGCAGGCCTGCGCTATGCTTTTCTAAATGGCAACAAGAACACTCCTATAATCATTAGTGACAAGCTTTCTAATGAGGTGACGTCCAAACTCATCGCTATTTTAGAAAAGCATAGATTGGTCTTTGGGTATTCCCTGCAAGATCTCAAGGGGATTAGCCCAACACTCTGTACCCATTGCATCCCTATTGACCCTAAGAAAACACCATCACGAGAACCCCAACGCAGGCTCAATAATGTGATGTGGGAAGTCGTGAAGAAGGAAGTCCTCAAACTTCATGCTGAGATTATTTATCCCGTACCACATAGCGACTGGGTTGGTCCCATCCAAGTGGTCCCAAAGAAAGGAGGAATGATGGTAGTTAAAAATGCTAAAAATGAGCTAATTCCACAACGCACTGTCACGGGGTGGAGAATGTGCATCGACTACCGGAAACTTAAGGCGGCAATAAGGAAAGACCACTTCCCACTGCCTTCCATTGATGAAATGCTGTAGCGGTTGGCAAAATATTTTTTCTTCTATTTCCTTGATGGGTATTCTGGCTATCATCAAATTCTCATCCACCCCAACGATCAAAGCAAGACGACTTTCACTTGCCCGTATGGAACGTATGCATATCGACAAATGTCGTTTGGGTTGTGCAATGCACCCGCTTCATTCCAATGGTGCATGATGATTATTTTCTCAATATATGGTTGAAGAAATCATAAAAGTATTCATGGATGATTTTTTTGGTCTACGAAAAAACTTGCGATCATTGTCTTGAGAATCTAGACAAGGTCTTGCAAAGATGCCAAGAAAAGTATCTGGTACTTAATTAGGAAAAGTGCCATTTCATGGTCTGAGAGGGCATCTTGCTTGGACACTTGGTGTCCAAAAGGAGATTGAGGTAGACAAGGCTAAGATAGAAGTTATCAAGCAGATACCGCCCCTTGTGAACGTCAAGGGAATCCGTAACTTTCTAGGTCACGAGGGTTGTATAGAACGTTCATAAAAGACTATTCACAAATCTCTAGACCCCTTACGAGACTGTTAGCTAAGGATACTCCTTTTGAGTTCACAGATGAGTGCTTAATTGCTTTCCATACTCTTAAGAAAGCACTCATCTCAGCACCAATCATCCAACCCCAGGATTGGTCGCTGCCTTTTGAAATCTTGTGCAATGCTAGCGACTATGCTGTTGGTGCGGTCCTAGGCCAAACCAAGGATAAGAAACATCACGCAATCGCATATGCAATCAAAACTGACAGGAGCACAGCTTAGCTATGCCACAACTGAAAAAGAACTCTTTACAGTAGTTTTTGCCATTGATAGTTTAGATCTTACTTAGTGGGTGCCAAAGTTATAGTTTTTACTGATCATGCTGCATTAAAATATCTGCTCACTAAGAAAGACGCTAAACCACACTTAATAAGATGGATTCTCTTACTCCAAGAATTTGACCTTGAAATTAAAGATAAAAAGGGAGAGAGAATACTACTGCTGATCATCTCTTGCATATATAAATCGCTAACATGCAGGAGTTACCAATAAATGACTTTCTATGCGACGACATGCTGCTCAAGGTGACAGACTCCAACCCATGGTATGCAAACATTGTAAATTACATGGTTTCAGGTAATGTACCACCGGGCGAAAGCAGGAGAAAGCTGCATTATGAAAGCCGACGTCACCTCTAGGATGATCCATACTTGTATCGGGTCTATTCAGATGGC
>DXKC01000046.1:0-25589 GCA_031170775.1 Cymbopogon citratus
CGACGAGCTGGGGTACTCGTACCACCACCGCCGCACGGCGTCATCGGGCAGGCTCGTCGTCGCCGCGCGAGCCGACAAGGCTGCGGTCTCGGCGCGCAACACCAACCGGGCACGCCCCGTGGAGCTACCCGTCGAGGAAACCTCACCGCCGTCTTCGACCTCCTCGGACAAGCCGCCACCGCAGCAGCAGCAGCAGACGGGGCGGCGGGCCTCGTCGGACCTGCAGGAGGCCGTCGAGCCGAGCCGTCCCGGGTCCATGCTCCTGCAGCTCATCGCGTGCGGGTCGACGGTGCCGGCGGCGACAGGTGGTGGTAGCGGCTCGGGCAAGTGCCGCGCCGAGCCTAGGCGGAGCTGCGGCCTGGTGAGCCGGCTCTCGGCCCGCGGCGGCGCGGACGAGGACGAGGAAGAAGAGGACGGGGCGGTGGCGGGGGCCGACCTGGGCCACCGGTTCGGCCACCTCGCCGTGGAGAACAAGGAGTACTTCAGCGGCAGCATCGTGGAGGGCGCCGGCGGCAGGGGCACGCCGCTGCCGGCGTCGTCGCTCAAGCGCTCCAACTCGTACAATGAGGAGAGGTAACCTCACGTCCTTGCAACACTTGGATTTTTTGCTCTCGTAGCACTCTCGTGTGGTCATGTATGACAGGATTAAACGGGTAATTGGCGGTTTGGCAGTTTTTTCCGTAGTCGCATTCGTGAGGTCATGTCGTTGCAAAAGACATCTCGATCTCGTCCTAGTAGTCCTAGGTTTTGTACTAGCAATAGCATGCGTGGCACGTTGAGACTAATGGGAAGCTTGGAGTTTAGCCGTGACTGAACATGCTAGAGGTCAACAAATGAGCAGCGTGTGAGTTTTGGAAGGCTCTTTTGCAAGAGGACAAGGGATGACATATTCACATACAGAGGCGGCTGTGTATACTACTGTATGTCTACCGATCGAATGTGGTACGGCAGTACAGTACTCCTTCCGTCTCTGGATGTTTATCGTTTGCGTTTTTTAAAAAACAACTACCGGTAATTATATATTAAAAAATATTAGTAATTATAGTATATAATTAGTATTATTAGAAAGATATTTAAATCTAGTTTTTTAACAAATTTATTTAGAAACATAAATGTTTGTAGCTTTTGTATATATTAAAAAAATATTAGTACTTATAATATATAATTAGTATCATTAGAAAGATATTTAAATCTAGTTTTTTAATAAATTTATTTAGAGACATAAATATTATATGTATTTTCTATAAATCGAGTCAAATTTGTGGAACGAAAAAGAGACAGAGGGAATAGTATACTGTGGCGTACGTATCGCCGGAGTACCGAACGACTAGTCTCTGTTCGACAGGATTCGTTGGACTTTTGCATGCCTGAATAATGCATGGCACGAGGCCACGAACCGTGTTTCCATGCGAACTGTTCCTTGGGGGTGGTGAGGCTATCTGCATCAGTGACCGTCCGTCCTTGGTGCACTGTGCCATGCCCGTGTACTACTAGCTCAGTGACCGTCCTTGCACTGTGCCATGCCCATGCCCATAGCTGTTCTGTGTGTAGAGTAGCGTTGCATAGAAGCGCACAGTCACTGCAGACCTACAGGCTGACATGGAGTAGTACTGTAGTAGGGCACGTACTGTAGGCGGAGTAGATAAGCCTGCCTATGCGTGCTTACGCACGTCGGCATGTGAATTTGCGATTTACTATTTCGCGTTTGCAGGCCGCTTCTAGCTACTCATGGTATAGGATCAATGAAGGAACGATTGCATCGATGATTCATTCATTTTTGTTTCGAATTTCTCATTCAGGAGCTGTAGGCCCGGCGCTGGTGCCATCGGCGAGGAGATGATGGATGAGCAGATGGAAGGCGACGGAGGGATCAGGGGAAGATGCATCCCTGGGAGGAAGAAGCTGTCGACGCCGACGCAGAAATAGGCCGGCCACCACGAGCGCCACCTCCCATTCCCCGTCAGATTTGCAGGAAACTAAACGCATCTGGCTCAACCTGTGTGTGTAACGCAAAATCTTGATTTGAACACTAGCGTAGCGTGTTTGGCTAGCATGTTTAGATAGCTAATGTCGTTGAGGGCGTGCACGGGAGCTTGTTAACCACTTGTACTTGTGTTAGTGTGGAATCCATACCGTCGAGACTGGTGCGTCGTCAGCTATCCTACTGTACTGAGTACTACCTACTAGTCTTCTTTTTGAGGAGTACCGGACGTTGTAGGCCGGGCCCGATTGCCCGATGATGACTGCATGCGACGCATGCATCATGATGCTGCCATTCATTGCTGGATCCTGTCGTGCCCTGTGCTTTTCTGACGGCTGACGCACCGGCCATCGGCACGATCATCGGCCCCCTGGTCACTGCAAGTTGCTGGAATTTCTTTGCAATGGTCTGCGCTCGCAGCACTGCAATTTGCCCGTGCAAAGCATCTGGAAGTGCGACCCAACGTACGGAGTACTACGAATATATGGGCCGAAAAGATGTCGGGCTCGAGCCCGAAACCTTTACGCAGCCCACCAGTGTTGCTTTGGGACCCATTTAAATGAAAGCTTTTCCAAAGGAATTTTTCGTAGGAATTGATTCCTGGCCAATCGGAGGCGCAGGAACAGACTACCAGCCATGGGAATCAGACCACCGCCATCGAAAGCCGTTTGCCTTGTTCGACTGATAAGATACTTCTTCTTCTTCTTTTTTAGAAATGATTGATAAGTAGCTGATACCATGCGCGGGCGGCGTAGTTGACTCTATCCACAAAATTAATGTTAATGGCTACAAGAGCTATTTCTAACTTTTAAAGTATATATAAAAATGGTTTGACAGAAGTAGAATGAGTCAACTCAATCATCATCACATAACATTTTTCTTTTAATTTATTGGTTTTTTTTTTAAATGTACGTGAAAGGAGCTCGAGGGATATCGTGGTTCACTTGAAAAATTAGTCGATTTGGTACATTGCTAAAATTCTTGATGTGTTTTTATGATACTTTTCAATCTTTTATCCCATCCTTTATAGATTTTTTTTCAGCAAAATCCTATCCTTTTTATACATATCGTTAGTTTTCACAGCATATGACAACAACAAAAATATGTGTACTTACGTAAGGAATTATGCTTGCTCGCTACCAATGGTTCGGTAGTTCATGAATTTTTAACTTACATCCAAACAATAGTTCGGGATTTTGTATAGTGTTGTAGCCTTTGTATCTTTAACCATGCATATAAATGATAGCCATGCTCATGTTCTCGTACGTGGCTCACAAATTCAGAATAGGGAGGTCTAAGCAACTGCAATCAAGAACAATCTAGTTTAAATGGCTTGCATACTTTAGCAATGAGATGTTTTCCTTTCAAAAAAACAAAGCATTGGAAAAAGATAGCAATGTGTACAGGAATCCTCTATATCTTGACTTTTAGCCGTTTTTCTCGACAATACCAAACGTGCTCAGCAGCAACGCACACAAAAAGTCATAGTATAGTATATTTATACCACATTTAAGGACGAGTTGCCCACCACATCCTTACTAGTTTGAAATTCATGGCTACAAAATTTGACAGTTCAAATTTGAGTGCCCATAGCAACGCACAGGACATTGCCTAGTTGATCAGGCATATGGTCACGTCTAAATGCAGTTGCAATGACTCTTACTTCCGTCCATTGCTCAAAAAGAGTTTCTGCCCCAACCGTTCTTCCAAGCACCTGGCACAGGCGACCCGTCCCCACACCCAAATGCACTTGCAATGTCTCTTTACTTCCGTCCATTGCTCAAAAAGAGTTTCTGACCCCCACCATTCTTCCAAGCACCTCGCACCGGCAACCCCGTCTCTGGGCCTTGTGATTCCCTTTCAGGACGTTCAGGACTTGCACTAGGGCGACTTAAATCAAGCGTGGCTAATGAGTTGTCACCCAAACGAGCTCTGAGAAACTTTGATGTCTTCTTTGGTTGCTTATTGCCTCCTCCCTTGCCTGTGTTATCTTTTGCACCAGATGATTTAATGTTGGAACCAGCATCCCTGTCCAGATTAGCTGAAGGCCCAGCTGCCAGTTGGACCCCCTTGGAAGATCGATACCCATCCTTCGATAGCACCTCAGCCTCTCCTTCCTGAGCCTGATGGTTTGATTGAAGCCTTCTTACAGTGTCCAGAATGTTGTCTGCTAGTGCACCTTTCACATCATTAGCAGCACTGCTTTCTATAACAGGAGCTTTCCCCTTCCCCTTCTTTTTACGGTTGCCCTCTTGTGAGCTAGTTCCACCACCATTTTCTTGGAGGCTTTTAAACCGTATATTTGTATAATATGCATCAGCAAGTTCCCTCTGTTTTTGAGGATCAGGTAATAGCCTAGCCATTTCAGGAACAAGGTGTGAGAGTCCAAACTGCTCGACATATGAAAGATACTCCGAAGTACCTATGATACCTTGACGGTATTCACCAGCAATCTCTTTGAATGCAGAGTACCTGTCCTCATCCATTCCCAGAGCAGAACGCATTCTTTCAACCAGAGATTTGTTTGCAGCACGGACATCCTCTGCAACAGGCAAAGTTTGGTTAGCTTGAGGAGGATCTTGACTTCTGTTGCTACCATAAGCCGAACTTGATGATGCTTGGGCAGAGGAGCCACCAGACACAAGATTAGGCGTAGAAACAGAGTGCTTCATCTTGTTTGTAGCAACTGGATTCCACACTGTGTTACTGGAGACAGCTGGCACAGACCCAACCTCCCTTGTTGGTTGAGTTCCAGACCGAAGCTGAGAAGATCCAGAGAGTAGGCCCTGATCAGGTGTAGGCCATGTTTGGGTGGAACTAGAGAGAACTTCAGGATTTTCAGGAGGCCGAGGCCGAGCAGTATTAAGTACCTTCACAGGGCCCTTGCTACGTTGAAGTCTTGCTGCAAGTGTGCTCCTGGCTAAACTTTGTAATCCCTGTTGGGCTGAAGCAGCACCCCTATTGTTGCTAGACCCAGGCAAAGGGGGGAACAGTGACTCATCCCCAAGCCTCGCAGCACCCCTTGCACTCTGATTGAGAGCAAGTGCATACCTGGATTGCTGCTCTGATAATGAAGGAAATGAGGTTTCATCATGAAAAGAATCAACGCTGTTGTCGGGAATATCTGGGTCTAAAAGAGGTGGGAAGGACAACTGTTCAAGCACTCGTCCAGTCCTTGAGCCTTGGCCAACTTCAGCTCCCCCAGAACTAGATCCAATACTTAATGATTGAAAGGACCCTGAAACATTATCAAGACGGCCCGCATGGCCATCGGCGGTTGCCCGGACATTTTGTGCAGATGATGATATATGACTGTCAGATCCATCATGGAGAGCATTACGCCCCCTACCTCTGCCACGCCGTTGTTCTTGCTCATTTCTGCGATATATAAAACTGGTAGGTATCTGAAAGAGGCAAATTAGAAAACTTAGTCAGGATGGACCAAATAAATTAACAAATAGTGAATCTTTTACCAAGAACTTCTACATTGGATAGAGGGAAACCATGATAGGAAACAAATATTCTAGAACCAGGTACACACCTGAAGCGCAGCATTCCTCTGTGAACGAGACATCCGCCCACCGTGCTCCAAAGCATTATGCCTCTGTTGAAATACAATACTCAATAAGAACAAAAAAAAACTTGGTGCATGTGGTTAATAGCTGATGAAAGCTAAGCAAATCAATAACTTGTACAACTTGCCTTCAGCTCCCCTTCACTCGTGAAGACAACAAACTTCTTTGACAAACAAGCTTCATCTTCACAGAGGAAATGATCTTTTCGAAAATGCAACTGAATTGAATTGAAAGAACATATATGAGAATGCAGTTATGACCAACTTAGCCCAGCTAGGCCCAAAGTAAAACTGTAGATGCAATGCACCTGAGCTAATGGGGGGCAGAATTAAAACTAAATTTGCTGCATAAATGTTGGATAAGAGATAGATGCCTAAATAGATCAATTTGGTACAACATACCTCAAGGTCATCATAGTTCCGAAAATAGTCATACTGCCCAGGATGCTGCCTATAAAAAACAATCACAAATTAAACACACCGAACAAATCACTGCATAAGCTTAGCTAAGGACAAAGGTTGCAGTATACCTCTGGCATATGTGGCAAGAATAGTGTTCCCTGGACATATGCGTGTAAAGCTCATTATCTCCATAAAATGAACTTTTGCAAAACTCACACATTGGATGACCAGCAAAACCATTGCGCTCTACCTCAGAGCCATCCACATCAGAGTCACCAGTTTTCATATGCTGAGCTAACTGTGACCTTGAATAAAGCTTTTGTTCACAAATGAACACCTTCAAAACACATACAAACCATTTCAATAAACAATCATCAATGTGAAAATTGTAAGTGAAATTTAGAGTGCAAATCACATGACCCCATTTCTGCAATGTTGACTATACAACAAAGCAATAAAAAAAATAGTGAACACTCGTATGACAGCCATAAAACAACACAACACGTATGCAGGTGTAAGAACATTCACAAAAGGCACTGGATATGTTAACAATGTGATTGCATCTGCATAATGGAAGTAGAAAAACGAAGATAATATATTGGAATGCAAAAATAGATGGTTCTAGGATTCTATCTGGTCAATAAAATTCAACATGGTCCATAAATATATGAAACAAATGGCATTACACAAATTCAACTTTGCTCCATAAATATATGGAAAATGCTTTCATGATATATGATGTCACTATAAAAATCATATATTATATTAACAAGACTTGCAAGTCAAAGTGTCACTCTGGAGACTCTGGGCTAGTTTGGTTCGCTCCTGGAAAGAGCCACCTGGGCCAGGCAGCGATATGTCAGACACCTCCATCTGAAAATGCTGCCTGGCCTGGGAGCTACCTGCCAGGGGTTGAACCAAACATGCCATGTGTCACTTTCCTAAACAACCTACATTTGAATCAGAGAGAACATCATTATATAGTTTCTTGACCAAAGAACATGTCACATAAGCAAAAGGATATCACAATGTCGAGCATGTAGTTGTAAACAACAATCAGGTGTTCAGGTTAAATAGTTCAAATAGGCTATTCATTTCAACTGTCTCCATTAGGTTGACATGCATCATCAAATTAAACCATGCTGTATAAAAATAAACAAAATGAGTTCTGCTCATTACACCAAGCGAAAAAACTACAGGAAGGAAACAATATTTTTCAATTTCAAAATATGTTTTACAGTTTTCACTAAGACATAACAGCTCACTAGATAAGCTATAGCATAGGTACCAACACCATATACTGAAACAAAGATACACTGTACAGCACTGTACATTTACAATGTAGGGGCCTATGAACAAGACCATTATGCATGAAACATGGACAGATGATAATCATATATAGATCATTCAAAACGTGTCTAAAGTTTGATGCTATATTTGACAGCATAATTCATGAATTCAACTAAGAGGAGATGGCAGTTAGTAATGAAAATTAGTGTGTTGTGCTAGTTCATAAAGTATTTCACCTTCCTCCCCTCCAAGCAAAGATTGCACATAAGCAACCTATGCACATGGAATAAATGTCCTTTTAGTTGATCGATGCTCCTGAACTTGCTTCTGCGCTTTGCTTGAGCAGCAAGGGCAACCTGATCTTCTGCATTGTCACAAACACTACAAGAAAGTCGACACATTGCCCGTATCATCCGGTAGTGGTCCGCGTCATCAAAGTATGCCTGTGTATCCTCATGGTACCAAAAATCCCCAGCTTTGCCCTCATTTACCCCAGTGGGGAACACTGAGAAATCAGTCACCACTCTAGTGTATTCACCCATGGCCTGTAAAATGGGAAAACAATATATAATTATATTCATCGTTCATATGCACAAAATCTCAAACAACCAAATTGCTGAGCCTACAATGATCACTGCAACCATCCTCATGACAGAGACTAGCTCAAAGCCCTAACTATCCAGGTAACTAAATCATCATTATGAGACAACCTATGCTGACCACATCAAGCTACAAGACATCAAAAGCATCGCATATTCACGCTATTACCTAAACCGTTCATGATACCAGTCGCGGAACGAGATCCTTCACATCTAATTCCACTAGCATGAACCAATCTGGCAATCCAACCGAAACCCTAGATGACCCCAAGATCCAACGGCGCGCCCCACCACAGATAAGGAACTAGTCCCGTACGGAGAGAGAGCAAACCCTAGAGGAACGAACCTTAGTGACGAAGACGAAGGGGCAGACGGTCTTGCAGATGCAGCACTTCTTATCGTCCATCACGAAACGGAGGCGGGCGACGCAGGTGGAGCACACGTCGCGGTGCCCGCACGATCCGTACGCCACCCACTCCAGCGTCTCCGCGCACACGACGCAGAAGTCTTCCATGGCTGGCGGGCAGCGGAGATCGGCCCCGGCGGCGGAAGGAACAGGAGGCGAGGGTTAGGGCGGGAGCGGCTGAAGGGGGAAGACGAGAAGGTTTGAGGAGTCAAGAGGCGATGGGCGGCGCCTTCGGTGGTGGGTTTGGTTGGTTTTTTGGCTGTACAAATAATTATACAGGCAGGCGTATCAAGAGCCAAGAGGGAAGACGAGAAGTCTTGGTTGTTTTTCAGGCATTCATGAATCCCGATTCCCGTAGCTCTTCGTGACTTTTGGGGTGAACACATAGCAAATTACTATCTACCAGGCTATAGGCTATGTTTAGATTGCATTCAAATTTCAAATTTTTATACTTCTTTCATCACATCAATCTTTAGATACATAGAACAGTAAATATAGATAAAAATAATTAATTACACGATTTAGTTATAAATTATGAGATAAATCTTTTAAGTCTAGTTATTAGTCTACAATTAGATATTAATTGTCAAATACAAATGAAAGTGCCACAGTGTCAGAATTGCAAAAAAATTACGATCTAAACACAGCCCTAAATTGTAAATTTATGTGATTGATTGATGGAAAAGTGGAAAACAACATAAGTTGTAGATTAGTCTTTGATCCCGTTATACAAGCTAAGGTTTTGAGTATAATGTTTTCTCTGTTGCAGCCCACTAGTTTAAGTTTGTCGACTCTTTTATTAGGTCGTGTCGAACTAGAACATTGATAATTGTACGAAGTGTGATGAGTTATTATAGTTATTTATAATAGGTAAATGATATAGTTTTACGCCATGTTCGCTTTGGTTGTTTCTGGCTGGGCTGATTCAGTTGAGGCTGATTTGATTGTGACTTGTAAGAGAAAAACGCTGCTGAAAAACTGGCTGGAAGCGCTAATATGAGCAAACAAACAGGGCGTTGATCAGTTAACTTGTAGGGTCGCGCTGTGAATTGCAAAACTAGTCATGGTTGTTACCATATGGCTACTTTGCTCCAATGAGGAAGACCAATGTCATTTTTCATTCATTTTGTCCCTACTGTATGGGTCTCCGTTGACAGTGAGATAGAGAGGGAGGTGGACTTGTATCAAACACTTTGACAAATCCAAAATCCACGATGAATTCAGGTGAATATGGGATCCATTATTTTTGCCGAGGTGAAGCTCTACAGACTAGGCTAAGATTGATTCTGTAGAAAAAAAACTAATAAGGAGTAAAAGTGTTAAAGCGGGGTTAGTGCTTTTTAGCAACAAATAGTCAATGTTGTTTGTGATTAATTTGTAGAGCCCAAATCAAGCCCGCCTTACAACTTTTAATATGGCTCCTAATTATACAACCTCATTATATTGCAAATTCTTCTATTTATAATGATAAATAATAATTTTTCGTGTCCCAAAAATATTGCTCTAAAAAGAAACCCATACAATTTGCATAAACGTGCCAAAAAAATGTTCATGCTACATTTATTGACGATCCAGCTTCAAATGATGATACTAGAAGCTGATATGTCAATCTAGATAACTACGCCATGAATTTTTCTATTAGTATTGATTTAATTGCATCGCTAGAACAACTACAATACAATATATCATCATATATAAGAACAATTATGCTCAACATTATATTTGCTTTCTTTCAAGGGATATGGTGTTATATTGTTGTTGTGGATTGGAACAAGTTGATAGCCCGGTTACCTTGGATCCAGATGATGGAACCTTAGAAGACAAACTATATGTATCCAACTATATCTTGTTATTGGCTATTTATGTTGATGTTTCGTGGAACATCATGAAGTTGCTCATTTTGCTCTTAGGTGGGGTCGTCATCAAGTCTTTTTTGGTTCTTTTCTTGAGTTTGTTTGTCCTTGATCTGTAATGATACACTTTTATCTTCAATAAAGATTTTTTTCGCAAAAAAGAAAATATTACTTCCAATGCCTAATCTAAGTCTAGTTTCCTAGAGGTAGCTAGACACTGAGTGGTAAATCCAAATCTTGATGATTAGACTAAAAGTTGAAAGCCAAAATTCAAGTGGTTATGGTAATTCTTTAATTTGTATTTGTATAGGCAACCGGGAGTAGCTTAACTTTTCTTTTCTTGTAAGTTATGTTACTACAAAATAGACCAATGCTAATACGATCGGCTCTGATCGCACCATATATATTGTAATCCAAAGGAGCTAGTGGTTAGTGTGGCACGGTTGTGTTGGAGGTGGTGTATCATTGTGGCGTCAACACATGAAACAATTTTGCTCTATCTAGAGAGGCTGCTACATTCAAAACTACTCTAACTTGAATCTTGTGTCGTGTTGGCCGTTTTTCTATCCCATCCAAAAAACCAAAAGCCGATAAAGATATAAAATTTGCACTCCAATGTCTTAGCGGCTCTAGCTCCATATGAACCCTCCAAACATACGCTTAATTAGTTGTTGACACTATGCTCAAAAGTTAGTTGATGACGACACCGAAACATTCATGCATACAACATTGCGTTGAGATCACAAAGCATAGTCAGGGTCTGGTAGTTAACGTGGAACCGAAATAATATGGATTGACATAAAAAAATAATGAAACGCCATGCAAGAATGAAGTCTCAACGCCCGTGGCTCATTGAACATGAACAGAAAATCAAATGCTGTGCCCCATGCCTCTTCTAGTCTTCATCCGTCGACCATAGGCGCGGCCTTGGGGAGCGGTTCCCCCTTGACGAAGGACGTGAAGAGCGCGAAACTGCGGTCCGGCCGATCAATCGGCACCATGTGCCCGGACCCGCGCACTGTCGCGAACACCACGCCCTTGTACTCGATCACGTACCCAGCGACCTGCCATGCATACATATCGTCGTCGTCAGTCATCAACATCATCACAGGCTCGGTCTCAACCATCATAGTAAGGTAAAGTTAAATATACTCTTTTAGAGCATGTGGTCTCAACACCTTCACCGTTGGATGCATATTGAGAAGTATGTACCCACGTACCAATGCCAATACAACGGTGGATAAGTGGGAGCACATGCTCTCAAAAGCCGTAAAACCGCGGGACGCCAACTACATATATGCACGATTTACCTCCGGGTCCTTGGCGTCGATGGACCAAGGGCGCCAGTCGGCCACGACGCCGAGGCCGAGCTTCTCCATGGACTGCTTCGTCGCGATCACAGGAACCATGCCGTCCAGGTCGCCACTGCGGGTGACAGCATTTATATATGGTTTAGCTAACCAAAATACCAATGGCGCAACCATGTTGAGATTTGAGATAAATTGTAACGCTACGATCCTGCATAGGCAGAGGCACATATATCGACCGACCTGTAGACCCACACGCGGACGCCGGCGGCGGCGACGGCCTTGATGTACGGCAGCATCGATTTGTTCGGCGAGTCGCCGAATTTGAGCAGGCTGTAGAACGTTTGCCTGTGCCATCCAATCCACCACAGGATTAAAGCACTAGCTAGGTTGTATCGCGGTGAAGGAGACGTGTACGGAACTATAGCCATACCTGCATCTTGTCCATCTGTACTTGAGCCCTGTGTTGGCATGGATGGCCTTCATCACCTCTGGCTGGTTCATGTACGCCTCCACGAAGTATTGAGCGCAAGGATCAGCCAAGTCCATGCAGTTGGATCCTGTGGGCTTGACTTCCTTGTCATGGCAGGTATTGGCATAGATGTTGTAGACGTCGATGTTGCCGAGCTGTCTGTAGGCCGTATCCTTGGTTCCCGAGCAGAGCGGCGAGTTGTCCTCGGCGTTCTTGCAGCGCTGGCCGATGACCGTGTGCGCCGAGTCCGACAGGAACGCGTGCTGCCACAGGTACTCGTACAGCGCGCTCTGCTCCGCCGCGAACTCCAGGATCGCGTTCCCCACCATGATCCCCTTGAGGCCGATGGCGTCGTTCTTGGCGGCGAGGATGGCGGCGGCGAGCTCCGGGACGTAGTGCCCCGCGTAGCTCTCGCCGACGATGAACAGGTCCCGGCTCTTGTACTCCGGGAAGCGGTCCAGCCACTTGACCAGGAACTGCAGGGAGTCGTCGGCGGTCATGTTGTCGGCCATCACCTTGTACACGTCCGTGTTGGCGGCGTACGAGAAGCCCACGCCCACCGGGCTCTCCAGGTACAGCACGTTCGCCACTGCACCATTACATTTTTATTGTGATTTTTCACATCCGCCGTGCCGCAACAATTGCAATCATTTTACATTCTGTGGGCAGATCTGACCTGTGTTCCAGGCGTATTTGAAACTGCAGAGGGTCTTGCCGTCCGTGTCGACACGGAACGGGCCGATCTCCTGGAATGCTCCGATTCCGAAGGAAGAGCAGCCGGGCCCTGCAGAAATGCACTCCATTCGTTAGCATCAAATGATCATTGATTTGGTGATTTATATATAGATGCAAATAAACGCGATCAATACTATCCATTTCACTGGACAGTGGTATTTTTTCTCATTCAGACTTTCAGAGAGTGAAATGGAAACCTAGAGACGATCGAGAATACACACAAGAAAACAACAGTCTTTTTACCTCCATTGAGCCAGAGAAGAAGCGGTTTTGTCGCCGGATCAGCGGTGGCCTCCACGAAGTAGTAGAAGAGCGACTTCCCGGCCTGGTCGCCGAGGTTGACGTAGCCGGAATACTGCTGGAGGACCGCATCCTTCGGCTGCCCAGGCAGCGCGGCGATCTTGTCCGCGTCCTTGGAGCCCTCGCCGCCGGCGAGGGCCTGCCGAGGGAGCACGGAGAAAACGATCGCGGCGGCGAGGCACAGCGCTCTGGCGTTCATCGTCGCCATGCGAGAAAGGATGGGGCTTTCGATGGAAAGTGCCCGGCCCGTGTATCTCGAGCTGCGGATTTATAGGCAGGAGGAGCACGCAAAATTTCGGGAGGCTAAATTCTGGTTCTTCGGTTGGTGTCCACCCCTGAATTGGATGTGTGTTCTATCCAAGAATCGTCCAGCAGTTAGTTTTAGCCTGTCGGCATGCCGATTTTGAGATGTTTTTGCCAATAATAGGACTGTCCGTTGACGACCAGATGACTCGTTCCAGCAATTTCTGCCTGTCCTTTCCGTTGTTTGATTTCTGTGCGATCACATGAGACTTGCCATGCTCTCAATTTGATAGAGATTAATGATAAACACGACTCCTGTGATGTGGTGCTGTGTATGGGCTAGCGGGCTAGAAGTGTATCTAGATGTATCCCCATTCTTTATTAATTGGCAAATTTGAATTTACTGTTCATTCTTCTACTATTATTTTGTTTTTAAATATTCTGGAACTATTTAATTTACAACTAATATAACAATACCAATATAGTACCATATAAACTCTAGTATTTCACTACTTCGGTTGAAAAATTTGGTAGTTGTCGAATTTTGTCAGTATTTTTTTTCTCAAATTTGTCATAATTGAAAAAAGAGTATTTATGGAAGATGAGTTGGCATTTTGAATTATTTTTTCAATCTTTTGGTACATTTGATGGCATAAAAAAATGTGTAACTATAATTAATTTGAGGAAAATCGAGAGTAATAATTAAGAGAAAAAGTGTCTAGAAAAGACATATCTCAAAGCGATCATATAACAACATTTTGAGTTACGCCTCCGAGAACAATTTTCCATCACAACGCATTGGTTAATTTGCACGAATTCAAAGGCTTTTGATATATTGGGAGCACAGAACACGTGAACATCTTGTTATCATTGTTTTTTTGTAAAGAAAGAGGCCCATCGACTGCTGTGGGCCTGTGGCATTGTTTTCTTTTGTTGATGAATTTAATTAACTACAATAGGATCATTATCCATATAAAAACACATACAATTCATTGATGAATTTAAATTCATCTCAATCAGTTTTCAAATCACCAACTTTGAGACAAACAAATAATCTTGAATTTTTCAATCTCTCTTGTGTCATGACGCAATTCCCTAGCAGCAAATTCCGGAAGCCGCAGAGCGGTCCGGCCTCTTCCCCAATTCCGAACCTCCCTCGCGGCGCGGGCGAACCGGCGAAGGCGGCTCAGCTCGTCGCCTCCCGACATGGGGAACAAGAAGAAGTCGAAGCCGAGCAGGAGCAAGAAGAAGCCCAAATTCAGCGCCGACCAGGCGCTGGCCCTAGACTACGTCCGCGCCTGGGCGCAACCCGCGCCGCAACCACGGGAAGCCTCGGCGGCCGACGCCGACGACTTCCTGCCGGTCCAGGCTACGCGCGGGGGCGACGTGCTGTTTGAGCTCCACTCCCACTCAAACCACAGCGACGGGTTCCTCTCCCCTTCCGCGCTCGTCGAGCGCGCCCATCGCAATGGGGTAAGTGAGGAAGATCTACCTGACCTCTAGTCCGCCTGCGCAATAGGTGTTTGAGGAAATGCTTGTGAGGTTTAGTCAGTAGCGTTGTGCTGTGGCATGTGGAATCGATTTCTTGTACTTTTCTGACACTAAGCTAATCCGAGCACTGCGTTGGAATGTTACACATTTTGTTATACCTGTCGGTGTACGTAGCTGTTTAAAAATAGGTGACATAGTTATGGGGCCATTGCTTCGTAGTAGTATGTGCAAGTGCTGTCTTGGTGGCTGGAGAATTCAGAAGGTACAAGGTAGTGTTACCTTCAACATTTGAATTTCAACACTTTTCTGATGAATACTTTATTTAAATTAGATTAAACCAGTCATATTCCGGCATGCATTGCTTGGCTAATGGCTATTAAAAAAAAAAGGCTTTCTGGTTTTCCCCCACGAAATGTTTCCTAGACTAAATACCATGACCTACCTCCTAAAGTTTCTGTCATGGTTGGCTGCTGATTAAATGTTACTCCCTTTGTTCCAAAGTATAAGTCGTTTTGGCTTTTCTAGATGAATTGCTTTAACTATGTACGTAGAGATAATATGTCTAAGTGCATGGCAAAAACTACATATCTAAAAAAGCCAAAACATCTTATAATTTGGAATGGACGCAATATGTCCTGTTGGGGGTATGCAGTGCTGTAGATTATGGATACCAAAAACCGACTAAACTATAATGTTTGTGGCATAGGTGAAAGTTCTTGCCCTGACAGATCATGACACCATGGCTGGCATACCAGAAGCAGTGTCAGCAGCCTCCAAGTTTGGCATTAGAATAATTCCTGGAGTTGAAATTAGTGCGCTATATAATCCAAGGTAAGTGCCTTTTATCTTTCAGCAAAATGATCTTCCTTCGTGTTTTGAATAAAAACCAGCAATGCCACACAATTTAATAAGAGAATCATCTATCATTTGCACTCCATTGTCAATAGATCTGCAATAGTTTGTAACTTTATTTTAATGATCTGCTGCCTTTATGCTAAGATGGTATTGTAAACAACAGTTGAACTCTTGTACTATGAGTACAGATGTTTCATGTCAATTTCATTATATTCTCTATTTCATTGTCTATAAGGGAAGTTGCTGGTGCTGGTGAGAATGTTCATATTCTTGCATACTATGGTATGTGTGGCCCGTCAAGGTCTGATGAGTTGGACAGCATGCTATTAAACATTAGAGATGGGCGATACCTACGTGCAAAGAACATGCTGGCAAAGCTAACTACACTTAAGGTGCCAATAAAGTGGGAGCATGTGACTAAAATTGCTGGTGACGGAGTGGCACCTGGCCGATTGCATATAGCAAGGGCTATGGTTGAAGCGGGTTATGTGGAGAATGTAAGGCAAGCATTCAACAAATACCTCGGTGATGATGGCCCTGCATATGCCAGGTTATTGCTTCATCCCAAATAAGCATTTCCTATGCTGAAAAATCTTTGGTTGATAACACAAGGCCTTTTTCTTCTCTGGCAGAGGAAGTGAACCATTTGCTGAGACTGTTGTGCAGTTAATTAGTCGCACTGGGGGTATTTCTGCACTTGCTCATCCTTGGTCATTGAAGAACCCGGATGCAATAATCAGGTCTTTAAAATGTGCTGGTCTTAATGGTATGGAGGTCTACAGGAGTGATGGAAAAGTTGATGGTGTGTCTCTTACACTAAATGCATGCTGACTTTAGATAGAATTGATAATTCCTGCCATGAGCTAAACTTTTACTCTATCTGTTAGCATATTTTTTTCAACACGGGGTAACCCATTCCCATTTCATAGAAACGGAAATACAGAGTTTTGAGACATTACAGAAAGGAAACCACCCAAAAGCCTAGCAGACTAATGGTGGTAAGGGCTGTTCCAGAAAACGAACAAAGGAGCTAGAGCAACAAAAACGCAGAGGCCACAGCAAACAAGTTTCCCAGGAACTGTTATTACAGCAAATCCTAACAGTACATCCACCTTTTCTTGTTTTAGCAGACCAAAAAACCTACACCTCTGCGATGTCCATCAGGTTGACTCATCGTCTTCTCCGTCTTGATCATTTCCTCCGAGCAACAGCCGATTCACTTGAGCTGCGGTCTGAGCCGCCAGGACTCGCTTGGCAATTTGAAGCAAAACATTTGCTCCTTCCTCAAGCTGTTCCTTATCCCATTCCTCATATAGACCTGTCCAATACATCATTAGGGCATATGTATGACATAGCATTTCTATTGGGTTCTTGATCATTTTTTTCTCAAAAACAACTTTATTTCTGCACTTCCAAATTGCAAAAAGTTTCCCTTTTGGCAACCATTTATTGCACCAATTCCAACATTGATCAAGAGATTCAGGGATATTATCAGCACCTAGACACATAGCCATGATAGACCACACAACTCTATCTGTTAGCATATATTGGTCCTTTTATCAACAGTGGATATTTTTATCCTTACTCATTATGATATATTTAAATAACATTACATGATTTATTTTTACAGGATTTAGTGAATTAGCTGAGAAGTATGGACTTCTGAAACTTGGAGGTTCAGATTTCCATGGAAGAGGAAGAAAAGATGAATCTGATATTGGAACGGTTAAGCTCGCTATTACAACTTTGTGCTGCTTTTTGAAGATGGCTAGGTCTATGTGGTCTTCTGCTATGAAAGACATCCTGCTTAAGTTTGCAGAGGAACCATCTGCTTCAAATCTAGGAAACATGCTTAAGTTTGGACGACTTACGAATTTTGCTGGTTTTTCTCCAATAAACAATGGTATTAATGTTGTTGATTTCTGCTTATCTTCATGGTCAAGCACTGATGATATGGAAAATGTTGAGCTTGAAGAGGTAAGATTGAAGCTTGCTCATTATGCAGCAGAAAGATAGCCTCAACCACATGGCCATATTGAGCAATGTTTCTCCCTTATTCAAATCACAGCATTTGCTGTTGCAATGTTTCACTTCTTTTGCAGCCCAATATAACTAATGTACTTGTTTATTAGGTGATGACATTGTTGAATTAGATATGCTGAATCTGGTAGTCTTTGACATTTTATTCAAGAATGTATATTTCTCTACTATGATAATTGAAATGTGCAACATTGAAATGACGTGCATAGAATCAGAGCACATCAGCAATTAATATACTGTTTCATAAAGTGAGGAATCGTCATCTGTCTACAAGCTTGGATGAATTGTGCGCCTCCTGTCCCGTTTCTATTCTCTTTAACCATGTTCATGGTTTCCCTTCTATGTTTTCAATAATCGGCCTTTGAGAATGATGACTATCCTGTTTATTCATGTAGTTTCTGCCAGTTTTATTCAGTAAGAAAGATATTTAAAATCTACCCATCGTCTTCCATCATTTAGGTGCTTTTAGGCTAATATATGTTTTCATGTTTTTTTTTTAAAATATATAAACAGTTCTGTCCTTGAAAGCTTGAACTTGACTTGGATCATCTCACTTTGAGTCATTACTTAATTGAATTGAGATGGCAGATAATATGCATACAGATAAACAATTTGGTTCCAGCCTATATTGACCTGATCAGTATGGATCACTGAATAATTTACTGTTGATGCAAAACACATTCATGGCATCCACTCACAATCACTAAAACTTGGTAGCTGAAGGATAATGGATCGCCATATTTATATGGTGGCCTTAACCTTAAAAAATTGCTTGCTTATTGAGAGTTAGAACTCCCTGTCATGGTTGTTGCAGCGTAGTCTTATGAATTATCTTGAGTTTCTTCATTCTTTTCGTTATTTATTTATTCTTATAAACCTTATCCTAGATGCAGAGTATATAAAAGTTTTGCACTCTTCAATTAAAAGTTATGCCCTTTTCTGACAAACCTCTTTGCCAAAGACTACTATTGTCTGTGTTCTGTGATTGTCTGTCTTAGTCTTAGAAATTGTATTTCTATGTCTATCTTTAGGAACCGTGTTTGCTTCCTTGAGTGAACAGTTATTTTAGTTTTTTGAGGTTCTATCTGTGGGACCACTGTGACTCCTTTCTGGTTTCTACGTTGGTGAATGATGTGCAAAGTGGTGAGAGGTCAATTGTCCTTTTTGTCATACCTCAGTTTCTTCCCGATGTTTTATCATGCTACTTGTAGTGTGTTGACTACTTTAGTTATATCGGCTGAGGTGTTGCTGAGCTGCATGCCGTCACCAAATTTGTCACATGTTTCCTGATAGGGCATGAAGGCCTAACCATTCCTTGCAGTGCATGATTAGCCTGTTGCCAGTTTGGCTGCTGCGTCATTAGGCCCTAACTTTTCCCCCTCTGAGGCAGCGTAATGGCCACTAATCCTTGTTGATGAGCTGCAGCCACGAGTTCATTTAAAATGTTATCATCCGCACGTAATAGTTCTTAACCCATATACTTTAGAACATTATCTCCACGGCAAACCATATTGATGTTAAACCACATAGACCCAGCTTTGTATGACCGTTTTGTGGATGCACAAGGCACTAAAAAACTGATAAGTGTTGCAGACCACTCACCTTTCTGTTTCTGTTTTTGCACATTCTTTTCTTTATATAGGAGATGATGGTTGCTTGGTGGGCCTTGTTCTAGCCCTGGCCTAAGTGTTAGACCTTGATTTCTTATTCCTGGATGGACGATGTCACGAACGAAGTGGTTTAGTTGGTGGTCCTCTGCTCATCTGCTGTTTGCTTCGAGATGTTTCTTTAATGATCCTTGTCTGGAAAGCTTATCACTGAACCTGCCTGGCGAATCTCTCCGGTCTTGATCGAAGTTCATGTGTACTGTACCAACCCTGCTGTTCAGGCTACCGTACCTGTCCATCCGGCCTTTTCTACATACCACAGCTTGCGTCGAGACGTTTCTCTAGGCGCATCACTTCACTATTTGGTGACGTTTTTGCTTGTCCCTCTCCTTCCGTGGCCCTGTGGAAGGTTCAGAGGTCACGCACTGTATGAGCCGTGCTGCCGAGGCTACCATGCCTGTAGCCTTGCAACAAACCACACGGAAACGGTATCCAGTTTGCCTGGAAACGTTTTCTTCTCAAGAAGTCTCGTGTTCTGGAATGTCTTGCATTGTGTCGAGGGTATCGTGCCAGTCCTGTCCATCCGAATTCCCACTCCCATCGTATCGTACCACAGGAGCCAGATTTGATTCGGGGCTTGAAGACGCAGACAAAAGCCCTTTTAAGCTAAGCTAAAGCTAACCCGCTCGCAGCCACTGGCTGATGTTGTGGTTAGGCGCCTCTCGACCCACCGAAGTGTCAGTTTCAGTCACATTCCATCCCACAGGATCGGTGATCGCGGATCGAAAAGCCCCTCATCACGACTGGTTCTTTCTTTCGGGGCTGTGGGCCTGCCTGTAGCTGTACCATCCCCGCCGATGGACACCGACACGTCAATATTCCCCGCCGATTTCGCCCTCCGTTCTGTGGCTGCAGACGCCTTCAACCGGCGCGTCTGCCCGCTTTCCTTTCGCCTTCCATTTCCACTCTCTCGGCGTCGATCCATCGCAAAGGAGGGAGATGGAAGCGGCCGCGGCCAGAGCACGCGCGCTGTCCGCCTGTCCCTGTCTCTGTCCGTGCATTCCATCATCGCCGGTCAGTCGCCTTTTTCTCTCCGCGCCGAAACGCGGCTGCACTCGCTAGTGCTCGTGCTCGGCTCGCCCGCTTTGGCATTTGCCGAAAAGGAGAGGACGTGTCAGGCTCGGGATGCCAGCATCCAGCACATACCGATTCGATGGTTGTTGACTGAAATGAACAGCAGCAGCACCACCACCGAATGAAGGAGGGGGAAAGGATTTGTGCGACCTTTATTTGTCTGGTCAACAATCGAGCCTCTCTCTCTCTCTCACTCCAACTGTTGGATGTTTGTTGGTTATTACGCGTCGTTCTTTCGCCCGGAACAGAAACTAGAACACTACGTTTCGCTCGCATTTCCGCTTGTCCAGACCCCCCTCAAGCGTCCTAATCAACTGTGTGACCACCCGGCCATGATCGCAGAATGGCCCTTACCAAAAAAAAAAAAAAATCGTAAAAGAATGACCCTATCGCATCAAATCAGGCGGGTTCGGCTGCCTTTATTTACATCACATCGTATCTAGTGTACCCGTAGACTACTACTACTAGTATACTACTGTTTTGTGGTGACTGGGCGAGCCTTTTGTATTCAGTATTGTAGTTTTCTCGTACGCCCTCCCTCCAGTAATAATCTAGTGCAGATCCACAACGGATCCGGGAGAATTTGTTTTTGAACGATCAACGGATCCGAGAGATGATTGGCATACAAGTTGCCGCGTAGAGCACGCTCGCTCCCTCCAACAGGCATGTGACAGCTAGGACTACCGGTAGATATCTCTCATCTTACCAGGTCAAAACCTCTTCTCAGCCAATCAGGGGCTGCCAAGTACCCACCGTTTACCGGCACCTGCCTGGGCACGCACGTCCCTCGCGGTGAAACATCTCGACACGTGTCGCGCGGGGGACGAGAGAGGACACCTGGCGCCTCCCCATTGGCTGAAACCAGCTCCCTCCTCGCTTATAAAAGAGCCCCCGCAATGGCTGCTCTTGCTCATCGAACTGCTCGCTTCAGCCTCCATCTAATCTCTGCTCCGCGCTGCGCCCCGCGAATTCTTTACGCTCTCGAGATCTCTCTCTAGATTCCCTCGGCTTCCGGCTTCCGAATTCGTGCAAGAATAATCCATGGCGGCTACGACGATAGATTGGCACGGCCGCAACGCCGCCTTGTATGGCGTGGCGGCGGACAGCAAGGAGCTGGTGCGCTTGCTTGCGCCGCCCATGCAACAGGCGGCGCCCCCGACCATCTCCTTCGCGTACCCCTGCTCCGGCGTGGAGCAGCAGCAGAGCGCGGCGGCCTCGTTTCTGGGCGCCGGCGCCGGCGGTAGTGGCCTGCTGACCCCGGCACAGATTCTCCAGGTGCAGTCGCGGCTCCAGTTCGTGCACCGGCCGGCGGCGGGCGGCGGCACGCTGGCCGCGGTCGCCACGCAGCAGATGAAGCGTCAGGGCGTGGCGCAGGCGCCGGCGCCGCTCCCCGCGCGGCCGGCGGTGTCCAAGCTGTACCGCGGCGTCCGGCAGCGGCATTGGGGGAAGTGGGTGGCGGAGATCCGCCTGCCGCGCAACCGCACCCGCCTCTGGCTCGGCACCTTCGACACCGCCGAGGAGGCCGCGCTCGCGTACGACAGCGCCGCGTTCCGCCTCCGCGGGGACTCCGCCAGGCTCAACTTCCCCGAGCTCAGGCGCGGCGGTCAACACCTCGGTCCGCCGCTCCACGCCGCGGTCGACGCCAAGCTCCACGCCATCTGCAACGGCACGACGGACGACGTCGTCGCGCTGCTGCCGCAGAGCCAGAGCAACGCCACGGCGGCGACGGCGACAACTACAACCACCCCGAACTCCTCCTCCTCGGCGACGGCGAGCCCACACGTCAAGAGCGAGCCGGGCTGCTCCGGCTCCGAGAGCTCATTTTCCGCTGACGGCGACGTGTCCTCGACTGGGTCCTCCGACGTCGTGCCGGAGATGCAACTGCTCGACTTCTCAGAAGCGCCATGGGACGAGTCCGAGAGCTTCCACTTGCGCAAATACCCTTCCCTGGAGATCGACTGGGACTCGATTCTCATTCCATAATGCGATGGCTCTGCTCGTCTTGTCTTCCCCCAGTTCTTGATCAAGCTGTTCTTGCTTGCTCTGTACTTCATCATAGATCAAAATTTTTAAACTGGTGTTTAGGTACTTGTTGGTTTAGGTCTCGGGTTTGATCATGTCTAGCATCAACCCTGGTCTGCTTGGTTTTTTTAACGGCATTGCCAGGAAGGAGTGCTCACTAGTTTGTATTGTTTTTGTGAAATTACTAGCAGTCTGCATGCAAACGGTTTCATGTATATACAGTACCTTTATTTAAAGTCTATACTGTAGTTGCAATAATCCAATTAAGAACCACTTTGACACACTGGTATGGCTGGAACTGTTTTTTTTGCTGTACTACTGTTACTGTTCAGAATAACATATCCACCATTTACACTATCGCACTCAACCTCTATTTTCATACTCTATACATCCTGGTCATCAAGATTCTCTCCTCTATGCTGATTTATCCCGCACCCATTTGTACTCTATGCCAAACTACTAGCAATGAGAACAAGCACATTTCGTAAAACTTGTAATTCCATTTTCATAAACATTTTTTTTATTAAAAATAGATCCCCCCTCCCCGGTCCGTACAAAAAGGTTAGAATGCCATTCGAAATTCATAGGACATTTTAACTGTCTGCATTTGTCACATAACTCACAAAAAGCTCTGACTGAGAAAACTTCCTGTGCAAAAAAAGAAATTCTAAAACCACTTTTAAAATATTCTCCTTTCTATGCGGAAAGATATTCTCAAACCACTTTTAAAATATTCCCCGCTTATAAAGCAATGAATTTTTTATCTGTTCAGAAGAAATTCTCAAACCACTTTTAAAAAAATTCTCAAAAAAGAAGCGTCCGAAATATGTAATTAAAAAAAGAAATTCTAAAGCACTTTAAAAATATTTTAGCTGTTCAGAAGCGTCCGAAATCTGTAATTTGTTAACTCAAAAATCAAGGTAACTAATATGAAATGTGCGATGTTTCCCTCTGATCTTGGTACTAATCTTGCACTGGCCATTGCAGAACATATACTTATCTTATTTGAAACAGTACTAGATTATTGTATTTATCTGTTGGTGCACAGGAGGGAAAGCATCTGGATCTCTTTTCTCGCTTATTCGTAGTTTAAAAGGACCAAAGTATCATGTGGGGAAGTCAGTACTCCACGTTATCACAACGTTGCTTTCGCTTAATATAATGCTAACCCGATTCCCCAGAAGGAGAAAACCAGGTATTGAGCAGCTAATCACCACAACAGACATGGCTCCTCTCAAAGTTCATTGTACAGTTCAGTGTAACTTTGTCGCTTCTATCAAACATTTTGTTTACCTTTTGGTTGATACATGAACCTTGAAAAACGCGTTAATTGTCAGTTAGCTCTGTCTTTGGTTCACTGGAGAGTTTTGAACTTGATCAGTAGCGCAGGCACGCGTATACTCTGTGAAGCATTGAAAGATATTAAGCTTTGAAAAAAGCCATGATTTAATCTGCATACTGTTTCCCATGAGAACTTTCCTTAGGCTTTGTCCATTCTAGTGACTTCGCTAGTGTATCAACTCAAGTAATGACCGGATTTCTTTATCTAAAAAGACATAAAAATATTGAACTATATGTTAGGCAGAGGTCCCAAGCTTCAAAATATTTGTAAATAATGAAGATCATGGTCCTGATATTATATACATATGTTACTTGTCAACTGCTTATGCTCAACCTACTAATCCAAGCTGGTTTATGTCGCTTTACAGATCAGTATGGTCTATCCACAGCTTGTTTTTGTGGTCATTTTCACGCTTTAGTGCATCGTGGTATTGACCATTCTTATTTTCTTATGCATATCCTCTCATGGAGGCTGGAGGTAGATAGGCAGAGCTTGCAGAAAAGCACTAATAATGCTCATGGCATTGTCAGGTCAGGTCAACCCCATAATATCTATTGCGTGCAATGTCAACGCGGTGCTATAAATTAGACGCACTCAAAGAGATTGCGCAGGGTTGCCCACTATGTTGCCACCTGCCAATGTGATGATGGGCCATCGCGAGCTTAGCTTTTGGGTTGACTTCGTCTTGCTGATCTCAGAGAAGGCTGGAGAGCTAGAAAAGGGAGCGTTATTAATATTATTGTGTGCTAATGGAAGGATTAGTTCAAAATTTAAAAGAATTGTTCCGTTGAAAAAAGTGAGTTGGGATATATGTGAGGGAGAGATCCATCCAACAATCCAACCCAAGAGTTGGGCATGACAAGAAGATTCACTTGGCAAGATAAAGGCTACCCTCGTAGGGAAGGGATAATGTATGTATAATAATCGCGTAGGCACTGATATAGGCTTGATCATGATCATGACATATCAGTGTATAGCTTGGTAAGCTAGCATTGACCTGTGTAAAGCAAGCAGATGTTTCATGCTTTACGAAGCTTTTCTATCATGGCTATAATGCTAGGTTTCCATAAGCCGTTTCGTTTGGGGTTTCATTTGCTTTGTTGACCGCGTTTTCAATGCGAGATTGGTGCCCAAACTGCTGCCTTTGCTGGAGTCTGTGGCTGCAAGTGGGTGAAGTATGAGCCAGAGAATGTTGATCTGATTGACTACAAGGTCGGCTGTCACCTGCCAAACTCCAAATCTCAGAATTAAGGAATCTTATTCCTATGCGAATCCAATCAGAACCGTTCTTATCTGTTTTGCTGTAACTGTAATGTAAGGCTAAAAGACAATTAAAAGATGAATAATTTTGATTTGATTTATGAGTGGATGGCCTAGCCCTTGTTGGTTGATTATCGAGCTGCGTGCAGAAAGACGGATGATTGGGGGTGGAATTCGAAACCTGAAACTCTGAACCTCTGAAGAAAGTGAAGCAGTGCTCATGGTGCATGAACCCTACATACTTTGAAAACCAGTGTTCGTTCAGATTGGTACATTGAACTGAAACAGGCATGTGCGTGCGTGCGTGCGTGCCATGCTGATCCTTAACACAATCACGGGACGGGGCCTGGGCGAGTGGGACGGCGGCAGGACACGGAGCTGGCGCATCCGCGCATGCACGGGGTATTATTTCAGTGCCCAAAGCCATGTCGGCAACGCTCAAGTATCTGTCAGTCGCCACACTGCCATAGTTGACCTGGCTCATCCTTGCGATCTATTGACAAGTGTCGATGCAGCAATCTCAGCTCTTTCTGAAGGATCTGAACTCTGAAGGGAGGGATGATAGAAAGGGATGAGCCGTCACCGTCAGGCCCGTTTCTGCAATGGCGTCGTCAAGCAAGCTGCTAACACGAAGTTGCCGACGGGCGCTTGACGGACACGAACAAGGAAGAACTGA